>JARQOD010013740.1:0-13976 GCA_033576555.1 Oophaga sylvatica
AGGGTGTAATATATGTAGAAATAGAGGAAAAAACAAACCCCATTAACTTTTATAAATTTCCCCGGGTTTAAAGGTGGGAAGAAAAGAATAAAGAAAAAAGAAAAACCAAACCCCCCTAAACAGGTTTAATAAAAATCCCTACTTTTAAATGGGAAAAAGAAAAAAAGAAAATAAAGGGAAAGACCAAATCCCAAATTTAAACTTTTAAATTTTATTCCCGCTTTTAGGGGGGAAAAAGATGAAAAATTTAAAAAGAAAAACACTTCCCAAAAACAGTGTATATTAAATTCCTAACATTTGGGAATAAATGAATAAGTTTGATAATAGAGGAATACACATAACCAAATAAACAGGTGTATATTTCATTCCCTGAGCTTAAAAAGGGGGGAATGAAATGAAAATTAGTAATAAAAGAATAACACATATCCCATATAAACAGTGTATAAATTTAAATTCCCAGAGCTTTTATGGGGAAATTGAACATGTAATAATGTAAAAAGGGGGAATGAACACATATCCCATATTTTACAGGTGTAAATTATATTCCCTGATTTATAGGTGGGGAAAGAAGATGGAATAAATGTAGATAATAGAGAATGAACACATATCCATATATACAGTGTATATTATATTCCCTGAGCTTATAGGTGGGAATGAAGTAATAATAGATAATAGAGGAATACACATATCCCATATAAACAGGTTATATTAAAATTCCCTGTGCTTTAAGGTGGGGAAAAGAAGATGAATATATGTAGATAATAGAGGAATGAACACATATCCCATATAAACAGGGGTATATTATATTCCCTGTGCTTTATAGGTGGTGAATGAAGATGAATATATGTAGAAAAATAGGGAATGAACACAATATCCCATATATAACTGTATATTATATTTCCCTTTAGCTTTATAGGTGGGGAATGAAGATGTAATATATGGAAAAATAGAAATGAACACATATCCCAAAAAAACAGGTGTATATTACATTCCTGATTTATAGGTGGGAATGAAAAGTAATATATGTAGATAATAGAGGGAAAGAACACATATCCCATATTAAAAAGGTGTATATTATATTCCCTGAGCTTATAGGAATTATGTAGATAAAAAGGGAAAGAACACTACCCAAAAAACAGGTATATTACATTCCCTACTTCAAGGGGGGGAATGAAATGAAATATATTAATAATAGAAAGAACACAAATCTCATATAAACAGGTGTATATTATATTTCCCTGAGCTTTTTAGGGGGGGAATAAAATGAAATATATGTTGAGAAATAAGGGGAAAAACACAATCCCAAAAACAGGTGTATATTACTTCCCTGAGCTTCATAGGTGGGGGAATGAAAATGGAATAATGTAAAAATAGGGAAAAAAAACCCTATCCCTATAGAGCTGTTATTAAATTCCCCCTTTTGGGGGAAAAAATTTGGTTAAAAAGGGGTAAAAAATTTTTAAATTTAAAAAGGGTTTAAAAGCATGGGGAAATGCGTATTTTGAAAAAAGGGAAAGAACAAAATTTCCCCTATTAACAGGTGTATTTTTATATTTCCCCCGGTTTATAGGTGGAAAAGAAGAAAAAATATGTTAAAGGAAATGAACACATACCCAATAACAGTGAATTTTATTCCCGACTTTATAGGGGGAAAGAAGATGTAATAATTTTTATAATAGAGAATGAACACATATCCCCTTAAAAAAATTTTTTTTATTCCCTTTGGGTTATAGGTGGGAAGAAGATGTAATATATTTAGATAATAAGGGGGAAAGAACACATACCCTTAAACAGGTATAATTTTAAATTTCCCCCCTTTTTAATGGGGAATGAAGATGTAAAATTTAAAATAATAGAGGAATGAACAATATCCCCAAATTTAAAAAGTGAATTAATTCCCTTTCTTTATAGGTGGGGAATGAAATTAAATATTAGAATAAGGAAAAGAACACATATCCCCTAAAAAGGGGATATTATTCCCTGGCTTTTTAGGTGGGAATGAAATTTAAATTATTAGTAATAGAAATGAACACATCCCAATAACGGGGGATATTAATTCCCTGAGCTTTTAAAGGTGGGGAAAGAAGAGAATAAATGTAGATAAAAAGGAAAAACACAAAACCCATAAAACATTTTTTATTCCCTGGCTTTTAAGTGGGGAATAAAGATGTATAAGGGAGAAAAAAAAGAACAACAAAATTTCCCCTAAAAACAGGTGATAATTTAAAACCCTTTGGGTTTAAGGGGGGGAAGAAGATGGAAAATTTTGTAATTAAAGGAGAATGAACACTATCCTTAAACAGGTTTTTAATAATTTCCCCGGGTTTATGGGGGGGAATGAAAAGAATATATGTGATAAAAGGGAATGAACACATATCCCATTAAACAGTGTATTTATATTTCCCTGGCTTTATAGGGGGGAAAGAAGAAAATAAATTAGATAAAAGGGGAAATGAAACATACCCATTAAACAGTGTAATTAATTCCCTGAGCTTTTTAGGGGGGAATGAAGAGATTTTATGTAGAAAAAGGAATAACACTTCCCATTTAAAAAGGTTTTAATTATATTCCCTGTCTTTATTGGGGAATGAAATGTAAAATATTAATAATAGAGGGAAAGAACAATATCCCCTATAAACAGTGTAATTAAAATTTCCTGGCTTTATAGGTGGGAATGAAGAGAATAATTAAAATAGAGGAATTTAAACATACCCATATAAACAGTAAATTTTTATTTTCCCCGGGTTTATGGGGGGGAAAGAAGATGTAATAATTAGATAATAGAGAAAAGAAAACTACCCATTAAACAGGGGTTTAAAATTTTTCCCACTTATAGGTGGGGAAAGAAGGAAATATAGTAGAAAAAGAAAGAACACAATCCCTATAAACAGGTAATTAATTCCCCCGACTTTATAGGTGGGGAATGAAATGGAAAAGTAGATAATAGGGAATGAACACATTCCCCTTAAAAAGGGGATATTTTTCTCTGAGTTTTTAGGTGGGAATGGTGAAATATATGTAATAATAGGGGAATAACACATATCCCATATAAACATTAATTATATTCCCGAGCTTTATTTGGTGGGGAATAAATGAATATATTTAAAAATGAGGAATGAAACAAAACCCCTATAAAAATGGGATATTATTTCTCTGAGCTTTATAGGGGGGAATGAAGATGAAATTATTAGATAATAAAATAAAAAATATCCCATAAAAACAGTTGTTAAATTTTATTCCCGACCTTATAGGGGTGAATAACAAAAATTTTTAATAGAAAGAACACATCCCATTAAACAGGTGAAATTTTTTTCCCGGCTTTTTAAGGTGTGAATGAATGAAAATAAATAAAAGAAATAAAACAATCCCATATAAGGTAAAAATTTTTATCTTAGCTTTATAGGTGGAAAAGAATGAAATATAGTAATAATAGAGAAAAAAAACACAAAACCCCTATAAACAGGGGTTTTTATATTCCCCGGGCTTTTTTGGGGTAAAAAAATTTAAAAAATTTTGTAGAAAAATAGAGAATGAACACAATTTCCCATATAAAGGGGTTAATTATATTTCCCCAGCTTTATAGGGGGAAGAAAGGAATTATTAGAAATAGAAAATGAAAAAACCCCTATAACATGTATATTAATTCCCCACTTTTTAAGGGGGGAATGAAAATGTAATTGTGATAATGGGAATAACATTTCCCATAAAAAGGTGTATTAAAAACCCGAGCTTTATATGGGGAATGAAAAATGTATATATGTAGATAATAGAGGAATGAACACATTCCCTATAAACAGGTGTATATTATATTCCCTGAGCTTTATAGGTGGGGAATGAAGATGTAATATATGTTGATAATAGAGGGAAAGAACACTATCCCATATAAACAGGTGTATATTATATTTCCCCGGCTTTATAGGTGGGGAATGAAGATGAATATATGTAGATAATAGAGAATGAACACATATCCATATAACAGGTGTATATAATTCCTGACCCTTTAAGGGGGGAATGAAGAAGTAATATATGTAGATAATAGAGGAATGAACACATATCCCATAAACAGGGTAATTAATTCCTGGCTTTATAGGTGGGGAATTTAAGATGTAAATATGTAGATAATAGAGAATTTAACACAATCCAATAAAACAGGTGTATATTAAAATCCCTGAGCTTTATAGGTGGGAAGGAAGAAAGAATAATGTAGATAATAGGGGGAATGAACACATATCCCATTAAAAAGGTTATATTTTTAATTCCCTGGCTTTATAGGTGGGAATGAAGATGAATATATGTAGATAATAGAGGAAGAACCATCCCATATAAACAGGGGTTTTATTAATTCCCTGAGCTTTATAGGTGGGAAGAAAATGTAATATATGTAGATAATAGAGGAAGAACACATTCCCATATAACAGGTATATATTATATTCCCTGTGCTTTATAGGGGGTGGGAAAGAAGATGAATATATGTAGATAATAGAGGAATAACACATCCCCTATAAAAAAGGTGTATATTAATTCCCTGAGCTTTATAGGGGGGAATGAAAAAATGTAATATATTAGATAATAGGAGGGAAAGAACACATTCCCATTAAACAGGGGTATAATATTCCCTTAGCTTATAGGTGGGGGAAAGAAGATGGAATATATGTGATAATAGGAGAATGAACACATATCCCATATAACAGGTGATATATACCCTGAGCTTTATAGGTGGGGAATGAAGATGGGAATTATGTAGATAATAAGGAATGAACACATACCATATAAACAGGTTATATTTTTCCCTGGCTTTATAGGTGGTGGAATGAAGATGTAATATATGTAGATAATAGGGAATGAACACATATCCCATATAAACAGGTGTATATTACATTCCCTGAGCTTATAGGTGGGGAATGAAATGAATTATGTAGATAATAGGGAATGAAACACATATCCATATAAACAGGTAATATTATATTCCCTTGCTTTATAGGTGGGGAATGAAGATGAAAAATATGTAAAAATGAGGAATGAACACATATCCCATATAACAGGTGTATATTTAATTCCTGAGCTTTTATAGGTGGGGAATGAAATTTAAAAATTTTTAGATAATAGAGAATGAACACATACCATATAACAGGTGTATATTAAATTCCCTGAAGCTTTTTAGGTGGGGAATGAAGATGAAATATAAGTAGATAATAGAGGAATGAACACATATCCCATAAAACAGTGTATATTATATTTCCCTGAGCTTATAGGTGGGGAATGAAATGTAATATATGTAGATAATAGAGAATGAAAAACATATCCCATATAACAGGTGTATATTATATTCCCTGTGCTTTATAGGTGGGAATGAAGATGAATATATGTAGATAATTTGGGGGAATGAACACATATCCATATAAACAGGTGTATATTAATTCCCTGAGCTTTATAGGTGGGGAATGAAGATGTTAAATATATGTAGATAATAGAGGAATGAACAAATCCCCCTATATTACAGGGTATATATTATATTCCCTGGCTTTATAGGTGGTGAATGAAGATGAATATATGTAGATAATAGAGGAATGAACACATAAACCATAAAAAAACAGGGGTAATTATATTCCCTGTGCTTTTTTAGGGTTTTGAATGAAGATGTAATATATGTAGAATAGAGGAATGAACACTATCCCATATAAACAGGTGTATATTATATTCCTGAGCTTTATAGGTGGGAATGAATAAGTATATATGTAGATAATAGGAGAATGAACACATATCCCATATTAAAAAGGGGTATATTATATTCCCTGACTTTATAGGTGGGGAATGAAAGATGTAATATATGTAATATAGGGAATGAACACATATCCCATTAAACAGGTATATATTATATTCCTTTGGGTTTATAGGTGGGAAAAGAAGATGAATATAAGTAGATAATAGAGGAATGAACACATATCCCATATAAACAGGTTTATTTTATTCCCTGAGCTTTATAGGTGGGAATGAAGATGAATATATGTAATAATAGGAAATGAACACATACCCATATAACAGGTGTATATTATATTCCCTGAGCTTTATAGGTGGGGGAAAGAAAAATAATATATTAGATAATAGAGGAATGAACACATTTTTCCCCTATAAACAGGTATATTATATTTCCCTGAGCTTTATAGGTTTGGGGAATGAAGATGGGAAAAATAAGTAATATAGAGGAAATGAAAACATATCCCATAATAACAGTGTATATTAATTCCCTTTAGCTTTATAGGTGGGGAATGAAGATAATATATGTAGATAATAGAGGAAAGAACACAATCCCATAATAAACAGGTTATATTAATTCCCTGAGCTTTAAAGGGGGGGAATGAAGATGAAATAATGTAGATAATAGGAGAATGAACACATATCCCATATATACAGCTGTATATTAATTCCCTGAGCCCCTTTTTGTGGGGAGGGGAATATTTGTTGAAAAAAGAGGAAGACAACCTTTTCCCTTTACCAAACATTCCCTGTTTAGTGGAATGAAATGAAATCATTTTTGGATGCACACCATATATCAGTTTTTTAATTCCCTGAGAACCTTTCCCCCTTGGTGCCACCGGAGCACACCCTTTCCCCTTTGGGGTGCCACGAAACACACTTATCCCGTTGCGTCACCGAGCACAACTTTTCCGTTGGAGTGCACTAGCACACCTATTTCCCGATGCTGCCACCGTGAGCACACATTCCGTTGTGGCCACTGACAACCTTTACCGTTGGCTGCCACGGATGCACACCCATTCCGTTGAGTGCCACGGTAGCACACTTTCACGTTGCGTGCATCCGGAGCACACCTTTCCTATTAGTGCCAACTGTAGCACACTCTTCCTGTTGGCGTGCACCGTAGCACAACCTTTTCGTAGTATGAAGGACAAACCTTTTCCGTGGATGCACTATAGACACCTTTTCCCATTGCCCACGTGAGCACACCTTTTCCGCGTGCTGCACGGAAAGCACACTTCCGTTGGCGTGCCACCGAGCCACCCTTTCCATGTGAGTGCACCATAGCACACCTTTTCCCATGAGGATGCCACCGGATCACACCCTTTTTCCGTTGAGTGCCACCGATAGCACACCTTTCCCATTGGAGTGCCACCGCTATTAGCACACCTTTCCCGTTGGCGTGCCACCGTGAGCACAACCATTCCGTTTCGTCGCCAGAGAGCACACCCTTTCCCGTTGGCGTGCCACCGGAGCCCACCCTTTCCCATTGGAGTGCCACCGCATAGCACACCTTTTCCCGTTGGCGTGCCACCGGAGCACACCATTCCCGTTCGCGCGCCACAGGAGCACACCCTTTCCCGTTGGCGTGCCACCGGAGCACACACTTTCCCGTTGGCGCGCCACCGGAGCACACACTTTCCGTTAACGTGCCAACGGACACAGCCTTTTCCGTTGGCATGCCACCGGAGCACACCTTTCTTCCCGTTGGAGTGCCACCGGTAGCACACCTTTTCCCGTTGGCGTGCCACCGAGAACACCTTCCCCGTTCGCGCGCCACAGGAGCACACCGTTTTCCCGTTGACAAGTGCCACCGAGCACACCTTTCCCGTTGGCGTGCCAACGGAGCACACACTTTCCCTTACGTGCCACGGAGCAAAGCCTTTTCAGATTTCGTGCCCCCGGAGCACACCTTTCTTGTTGAGTGCCACCCAGAGCACACCCTTTTTCCCGTTGGCGTGCCACCGGAGACAACCTTCCCGTTGGCCGGCCACCGGGGCACAACTTTTCCCATTGGAGTGCCACCGTTAGCACACCTTTCCCCCTTGGCATGCCACCGGAGCACACCTTTTTTTCCCTTTTGGGGTGCCCCCCAAGCACACTTTTTTTTTCCCGTTGGCGTCCCCGACCACACCCTTCCCTTTGGGGTACCAAAGTAGCACACCTTTTCCCCTTGCGGGCACCGGAGCCCCCCCCTTTTCCCCTTTGGAGTGCCCCGTAGCACACCTTTTTTTCGTTGGCGGTCACCGGAAACACCCCTTTTGACGTTTGGGGTGGCACCGTAGCACACCTTTTTTCGTTGGCGTGCCCCCGGAGCACACCATTCCCCTTCACGCGCCACAGGGGCACACCGTTTCCCGTTGGCGTGCCACCGGAACACACCTTTCCGTTGGGGTCCCCAAGGAGCACACACTTTCCCCGTGGGGTGCCACCGGTACACCATTCCTGTTCGCGCGCCACAGGAGCACACCTTTTCCCCTTACGTGCCCCCGGGCAACACTTTTCCCCTGGGGGGCCACCGGGGCACACCAATCCCGTTTGCGCGCCCCGGAGCACACCGTTTCCCCTTTGGGTCCCCCGTAGCACAATTTTCCCGTTGGGGTGCCACCCGAGTACACCCTTTCCCGTTGGGGTGCCCTGGGGCACACCCTTTTTCCCTTAGTGCCCCCGAGCACACCTTTTTTTCCCGTTTCGGCCACCCCACACCCATCCCGTTCGCGCGCCACAGGGGCACACCCTTCCCATTGGGATGCCACCGGAGCACACACTTTCCCGTTTGGGGTCCACGGGGCACACACTTTTCCGATACGGCCAACGGGGCACGCCTTTTCCCTTGGGATCCACGGAGCACACCCTTTTTCCCCCTTTGGGTCCACCGTAGCACCCTTTTTTCCCTTGGGGTCCACCAAACACCCCATTCCCGTTTTGCGCGCCCACAGGAGCACACAGTTTCCCCTTGACGGCCACCAGCACACACCTTTTCCCCCGGGGTGCCAAGGGGCCACATTTCCCGTAACGTGCCCAAAGGGCCAAAGCCTTTTCCATTTTCGTGCCACCGGAGCACAACCTTTTTTGTTGGGGTGCCACCGGGGCACAACCTTTCCCCTTGGGTTCCCCCAAGCACAACCTTTCCCCTTTGGGTCCATCGAACACAATTTTCCCTTGAAAAGCTACCGACACACCTTTTCCCTTTTGGGGCCACCCGGCACACCTTTTTTCCCCTGGCTGCCCCCGGGGCACACCTTCCCCCCTTGGGGTACCACCGACACCCTTTTCCCCTTGGGCACCGGGGCACACCCTTTTTCCCTTGGGTGCCCCGGCCACTTTTCCCGTTGGCGTGTACCGAGACACACTTTTGAGTTGGAGTGCCCCCGTAGCACACCTTTTCCCCTTGGGTGCCACCGGCACACCCATTCCTGTTCCCCGCCCAAAACAGGACACACCCTTTCCCTTGGGTGCCCCCGAAGCACACCTTTTCCCTTAACGTCCAACGGGCAAAACCTTTTCGTATTTGGTGCCCCTGGAGACACCCTTTCTGTTGGCGTGCCACCGTAGCACACCTTTTTCCTTTTGGGTGCCACCGGGCAACCCTTTTCCCATTGGAGTGCCACCGTACCACCTTTTCCCCCTTGGGGGCCACCACCCTTTTCCCCCTGCGTGCCCCCTGGACACAACCTTTTCCCGTTGGCAGCCACCGACACCCCTTTTCCCATTGGGGGCCACTGTAGCAACCTTTTCCCCCTTGGGGTGCCACCGAGCAACACCCATTTTCCGTTGGATGCCACCGGGACACCCAAATTTCCCCTTTCGCGCCCAAAAAGGGCTCCCTTTTTCCCCCTTTTCGGCCCCGGGCACACCTTTTCCCTTGGGTGTCACCCGGGGAAATCTTTTCCCATTGCATGCCACCGGGCAAAACCCCTTTTCCCGTTGGGAGCCACCGGGGCACACCCTTTTCCCCCAGGAGTGCTCCCTACAACCCTTTTCCAGTTTGGGGTCCAACGGAGTAAAAACCTTTTCGTGTTGGCGGGGCCCCGGGCACACCTTTCCCTTTGCGTGCCCCCGGGCACACACTTTCCGTTGGCGTGCCACCGGACCCCACCCTTTTTCCCTTTTGGGGTTCAACGGGGCCAACTTTTTTTCCCCTTGGCTTCACCGGAACACCCTTTTCCCGTTTTTCTGGGCCCCGTCACCATTTTCCCGTTGACGTGCCACCGGGGACACCCTTTTTCCTTGGCGTGCCCCGGAGATACCCTTTCCCCCTTTTCGTGCCCCGGGGCACAAACCTTTCCCCTTGGCTTGCCCCAAACACCCTTTTTCCCCTTGGCGTGCCATCAAGACAACTTTTTTCCTTGAAAAACTCCGTAGCCCAACCCTTTTTTTGGGCATGCCACCGGGGCACACCTTTTCCCATTGGGGTGCCACCGGGGCAAAACCCATTCCCCCTTGGAGTACCCCCTAGCACACCTTTTCCCCTTGGCGTGTCCCGGGGCACACCCTTTTTTCCCTTGGCGTGTCACCGGGAGCACACACTTTTTGAAGTTTGGGGTGCCACCGTAGCCCCTTTTCCCTTTTGGGGTGCCACCGGGGCACCCATTCCCGTTCGCGCCAACACAGGAGCACACCCTTTTCCCCTTGGCGTGCCACCGAGCACACCCTTTTTGTTGGGGTGCCACCGGAGCGCAACCTTTCTTTTTGGGGTGCCCCCGAAGCCACCCTTTCCCGTTGGCGTGCCACTACCAACCTTTTTCCCTGGGGTACGACTGTAGCACACCTTTTTCCGTTGGCAGCCACCGAGTAAAACCCCATTCCATTGGATGCCACTGTAGCACACCCTTTTCCCCTTGGCGTGCCCCCAAGCACACACTTTTTCCCCTTGGCGTGCCCCGGGGGACACCCTTTTCCTATTGGCGGCCACCGGAGCACACCCTTTTTTCCCTTGGAGTGCCACCGGGGCCCACTTTTCCCCCCTTGGCGGCCCCCGGGGGCACCCTTTCCCCCTTTTGTGCAACAAGCACAGGTTTGCGTTGGCGTGCCCCCGGACACAACCTTTCTTTTTGGGTCCACAGGAGTACACCCTTTCCTGTTGGGTGCCACCGGAGCACAACCTTTCCCGTTGGGGGCCACCGAGCACATCTTTTCCCTTGGGATGCCCCGGACAACCCCTTTTTCCCCCCCTTTTCCCCCGGTTGGCGTGCCACCACCCCTTTCCCCTTTCGTGCCATGGAGCACAACCCCTTTTCCCTTTGGATGCCACCGAGCACCCCCCTTTTTCCCCTTGGATGCCACCGTACACACCTTTTCCCTTTGGGGTGCCACCGGAGCACACCCCTTTCCCCTTGGCGTGCCACCGACACCCAATTCCCCCTTTTGCGCCCCCCAGAGACACCTTTCCCGTTGCGTGCCCCCGGGCACACCTTTTTTCCCGTTGGCGTGTCCCGGAGCACATCTTTTTCCCCTTGGCAAACCCCCGGGGCAAACCCTTTTCCTGTTGGCATGCCACCCGGGGCACACCCTTTTCCCGTAGGAGTGCTACCCACACCCCTTTCCATTTGGAGTGCCAACGGGAAAAAGCCTTTTCGCGTTGGCGTGCCACCCAAGCACACCCTTTCCCCTTTTGGGGGCCATCGGACACAACCTTTTCCCCTTGGGGTGCCACCGACACCCTTTTCCCCTTGGAAGTCACCGGAGCACCCCTTTTCCCGTTGGGTCCACCGTGCCCAAACTTTTCCCCCTTGGCGGCAAACCCGGGGCACACCCATTCCCGGTGCGCGCCCAGGGCACACCCCTTTCCCTTTGGGGGCCACCGGGCACACACTTTTCCCTTTGCGTGCCACCAAACAACCCTTTTTTTCCCCTTGGCGTGCCACCGGAGCACCCTTTTCCCCCTTGGCGTGCCTGGGAGCACACACTTCCCCCTTTGGGGTGCCCCCGGAGACACACTTTCCCGTTTCGGCCCAACGCAGCACAGCCTTTTCGCGTTGGCGGCCCGGAGCACAAGCTTCTTTTTGGCGACCACCGGAGCACACCCTTTCCCCCTTGGGGCCACCCGGAACCACCTTCCCCTTGGGGTGCCACAGGAGCACACACTTTCCCGTTGGCGTGCCACCGGCACACCCATTTCCCCTTCGCGCGCAAACCAGGACACACCGTTTCCCGTTGGCGGGCCACCCAAGCACCACTTTCCCTTAATGGCCAAAGGAGCAAAGCCTTTTTGTATTTTCGTGGGGGCCCCCCCCTGGAGCACACCCTTTTTCCCTTTGGGCCCCGGGTTTTCCCAGGGTGCCCCCCTCCCCCTTTTCCCCGTTTTTTGGGGGGCCCCCCCTGCCACCTGAGCACACCCTTTTCCTTTGGAGTGCCACCGTAGCACCCTTTTCCCTTGGGTGCCCCGGACACACCCAATTCCCGTTGGGTGCCACCGGAGCACCCAATTCCCCTTCGCGCCCACAGGAGTCACCTTTTCCCGTTTTCTGCCCCCGACACACCCTTTTTTCCCTTGGCGGTCACGGGGGAAAATCTTTTCCATTGCTGCCACCGGGGCAAACCCCTTTTCCTTTTGGGATCCACCGGGCACACCCTTTTCCCGTAGGGGGACCGAGCACACCCCCCTTTTCCCGTTGAGTGCCAACGGGGTAAAACCTTTTCGCGTTGGCTGCCAACCGGGGCACACCCCTTTTCCCCTTTGCGTCCAACGGGGCACAGCCTTTTCGCGTTGTCGGGCCCCCCGGAGCACAACCTTTTTTGTTGGCGTCCCCCCGGACACACCCTTTCCCGTTGGCCGCCCCTGGAGCAAAACCTTTCCCTTGGATGCCACCTTTGCACACCTTTTCCCCCCTTGGGGGCCACCGGACACACCCTTTTACCCTTGGATGCCCCCGTACACTCCTTTTCCCTTGGGTGCCCCAAAACACCCATTCCCCTTCGCGCGCCACAGAGCACACCGTTTTTCCCCTTAGGCCCCCGGGGCACACACTTTCCCTTGGGGTGCCCCGGCCACCCCTTTTCCCCCTTTAAAGTCCAAAAGGAGCAAAGCCTTTTAGATTTTCGTGCCACCGGAGCACAACCTTTTTTTGTTGGAGTGCCCCCCCGAGAAACCCTTTCCCCCTTGGCGGCCCCCGGAGCAAAACCCTTTCCCGTTTGGGGTCCCCCGGACAAACTTTTTCCCCTTGGAGGGCCCCCTTTGCCCCTTTTTCCCCCTTTGGGACCCCCGAGCACACCTTTTTTTCCTTGGAGTGCCACCTAGCCACTTTTTTTCCCCTGGTGCCACCCGGGCCACACCCATTCCCGTTGGAGTGCCCCCGTAGCACACCTTTTTACGTTGCGTGTCACCGGGGGACCCCATTTCCCTTCACGCGCCCAGAGCACACCCTTCCCTTGGCTGCCACCGAACAACCTTTCCCGTTGGGGTGCCAAGGAGCACACACTTTCCCGTTGGCTGCCACCGGGGTACACCCCTTCCGTTCCCGGGCCCAAAATTTCCCGCGGCCCCGGGCAAAAAGGAGCACACCCCTTTCCCCCCCATTTAGGGGGCCCCGAGCACACATTTTCCCCCTTGGGTGCCACCGGGGACACCCTTTCCGGGGCGCCACGGACAACCCTTTCCCCTTGGATTCCACCGAGCACCCTTTTTCCCCTTGGGGGGGCCCGGAGCACACCCTTTCCCCTTCGCGGCCACGGACACACCCTTTCCCTTGGCAGCCACCGGAGCACACCCTTTCCCCCTTGGGTGCCCCGGACACCCCCTTTTCCCCTTGGCCAACGGGCACCCTTTTTCCCCTTGGCGCCACGGAGCACACCCTTTTCCCCCTTAGTCCACCGTAGCCCACCTTTTTCCCTTTTGGGGGTGACCCGAGCACACCTTTTTCCCCTTCCGGCCACGGACAACCATTTTTCCCTTGCTGCCACCGGACACACCTTTCCCGTTGGATGCCAACGGAGCACACCTTTCCCCCTTCGTGCCAAAGACCAAACCTTTTCCTTTTCTGCCACGGAGCCAACCTTTCGTTGGATGCCACCAGCCACCTTTTCCGTTGGCGCCCCCGGGGCACAACCTTTTTCCCCTTGGGGTGCCACCCAGACAATTTTTCCCCTTGGAGCCACCCACACACCTTTTCCCTTGGGTGCCCCCGGAGCACACCCCTTTTTCCGTTTTTGGGGCCACCGACACAATTTTTCCCCTTGGGTCACCGACACACCTTTTCTTTGGGGGTGCCCCCGAGCACACC
>JARQOD010013741.1:0-13975 GCA_033576555.1 Oophaga sylvatica
AAGTCTGAACATTTTATTAAGAACTGTGTGCTTCGTATGAACAAAGAAAAAAAAAATGAGGTCAGTTTCGCCCGTATAGCTTGTTTAAACAATAAAGGTGTCTTTCTTTCTGCTACCACTGCTGTTGAGGAGGAATTAATGGAGTTTCGGGTATTTGTGGATTGTGGTTCAACTCTCAATGTGATTGATGGGAAATTTTTGGAAAAACTAAAATTAAAACCCAAACTTCTGTCTTCTCCTATTAATGTCGTTTCTGTGGATGGCTCTCCCTTGAAAAATGTTACACACCATATCTGTGAATTTCCTCTTACTATTAATGGTGTTCATCAAGAGAATTTGGATTTGGTAATTTTGAATAATTTGCCCTCACCGGTGATTTTGGGGTTACCTTGGTTAAAATTGCACAATCCGGTACTGGATTGGTCTACCAATGAAATTAAGTCATGGAGTCCTAATTGTTATGACAAGTGTTGTAACGGGCGTATTGCTACTGTAGTTAAGGGGGAGTTACCTGTACCTATTCAGGATTTTTGAAAAGTTTTTTCTGATAAGGAATCGCAGGTATTGCCTCCTCATAGAGATTATGATTGTGCAATTGAATTTGTCCCTGGAGCGACTCTTCCTAAGAGTCGTTTATTTAATTTGACTATTCCTGAGAGAAAGGCTTTGGAGGAATACATACAGACAAGCTTGGCCGCCGGTCACATAAGTCTCCTGTGGCGGTTGGATTTTTTTTTGTTAAGAAAAAGGACGGCGGTTTACGGCCTTGTCTAGATTTTCGTGAGATTAATAAGATTACTGTACGCAATCCTTACCCACTGCCCTTGATTCCTGATCTGTTTAACCAGTTAGTGGGGGCCAAGTGGTTCTCGAAAATTGATCTTCGGGGGGCATACAATTTGTTGCGCATGAAGGAGGGTGACGAATGGAAGACTGCGTTTAACACTCCACTGGGTCATTTTGAGAATCTGGTGTGGTGTAGTGACCCCTGATGTAGCTAGGGGGCACTGTGTATGCTCCTCGAGAAATGCATGGAAGCATGGTTTGTGTTGTGGTAAAGGACCTGTGATGAGGTCATGACCAGGTGACCTAACCATGTGATCCTGACCTCATCTGTGGGTGGGGTTACAGCTATGTAACGAAGTGTGCTTGGCACCTGTGAAGAGTGTTGTGGGAGTCTGTGAGTGTGAACAGACTACCATGCGTCCAGGCGGGACATTACAGAGAGGTCTCTGTGTCTGAAGAGTGTTGTGGGAGTCTGCCAGGGTGGACAGACTACCATGTGTCCCGCCGGACATCACAGAGAGGTATCTGTGTCTATGAGGAGTGAGGCTCCAGGCAGGAGCTGAAGTACTGAAGATTTGTATTGCCTGTGAGGTTTATGATGTAATAAACCTGATGATTTTTTGGATAAGAAACGTGTCTCTGGATTACCTCTGAAGCAGCCGAGTGAGTTGAAACCTTACAATTGGTGGATGGAATGCTGGCAGCGGCCCAAGGAGCACATGTTCCAGGACTGGGAATGAGGAATCAGAGGAGGAACGGACGGTCTGTGAAAACCGTGAGTGTGACCAGTGGTCACGAATAAACTGTGGTTATGTTTATGGGGTGCCTCTGATATGAGGTATCTGAAGAAGCTGTTAAGCAGTGGTGACAGACAGGAGTCTGTGTTATGTTGATCGGGGTCATTGAAAATGGAGAAAAAGCATGCTGATAGGATACCTCTGAGGAGGAGGTCTCCAGGAACTTGTGTGGCTGACGCCAACAGGTGACGGTCTTGACAACCGTGTTATGCTGGTCGGGATCAGTGAGAAGAATTAGTGAAAGACTGTTTTTTTTTTCCTTTGTTGGATGCCTCTAAGAGGAGGTGTCTGGAAACCTGCGTGGCCAACAGGTAACAGACAGGAGTCTGTGGTGTACTGACGGGTCAGTGAGAGATTGTTTTGTCTTTGTGGGATGCCTCTATGAAAAGGAGGTATCCGGAAACCTGCGTGATCAACAGGTAACAGACAGGAGTCTGTGGTGTACTGACGGGTCAGTGAGAGATTGTTTTGTCCTTGTGGGATGCCTCTATGAAAAGGAGGTATCCGGAAACCTGCGTGATCAACAGGTAACAGACAGGAGTCTGTGGTGTACTGACGGGTCAGTGAGAGATTGTTTTGTCCTTGTGGGATGCCTCTATGAAAAGGAGGTATCCGGAAACCTGCGTGATCAACAGGTAACAGACAGGAGTCTGTGTTGTACTGACGGGTCAGTGAGAAACTGTTTTTTTCCTTTGTGGGATGCCTCTATGAGAGAGGAGGTGTCCGGAAAATCTCTCTGGCCGAGAGTGTAACAGACAGGAGTCTGTGTTGTACTGACGGGTCAGTGAGAAACTGTTTTTTTTTCTGGAACACGTGTGAGGTGTTTGCTGTGGCTCGGAGGAGTCATGAAGGTGACAAGCGGCTGGCTGTGACTCGTGGGGTCACGAAGGTGACAAGCGGCAAGACAGCGCAGCGTGCAGAGACTTGTGGTAGCAGGAGCTACAGTGACTGTTGCAGCAAGAAGTTCTGCAGCAGCCGGAGCTGCAGTAACAGCCACAGCAGCTCAGGAGTAGCATCTGGAGGTGCTGGTTGTTGGTGGCTGCAACGGAAGCGGTGGCAGTACCAGCAGGAGTTGGTGTGGTAAAAAGGACAGTGTGAACCGAGGCACACAAACTCTTAAAGGGCCAGTACACGCCCTAAGTAAAAGACACTGTCTAAGGGTACTGTGTGGACTGGGGCCTGTAAGAGCCGTGGTGTGTACCCCAGTGATGGGTGATGTCCCAAAAGGGGGGCGGCAACCCAAAACAGGGATAGTTACCCAAAAGGGGCGGAGTCCCAAAAGGGGGCGGTTACCCAAATTGGGATTGTGGCCCGAAAGGGGGTGGAGTCTCAAAATGGGGTGGTAGCCCAAATCAGTAAAGTTGCCCAAAAGGGGGCGGAGTCCAAAAAGGGGGTGGTAACACAAATTAGGATGGTGGCCCAAAAGGGGGCGGTAACCCAAATTGGGATGGTGGCCCAAAAGGGGGCGGAGTCCCAAAAGGAGGCGGTAACCAAAATTGGGATGGTGGCCCAAAAGGGGGCGGAGTCCCAAAATGGGCGGTAACCCAAATTGGGATGGTGGCCCGAAAGGGGGCGGAGTCCCAAAAGGGGGTGGCAACCCAAAAGGGGATGGTGGCCCAAAAGTGGGTGGAGATTCCAAAAGGGTGTTATGCTGGTATACCACCGAACTTAGTGTACCCCTATGAGAGGAAGCGGGACTTCACGTTATTTGAAAAGGCATGGGAAGTTGATAAAGTGTGTTGTTGTTCAGAGGAGGGAGCCCCATCACAGCAGGTGGCTGTAGTGGTTCCTTGTCGTGTGATGTGTGAAAAGAAGGTAACACCTAATAGCGATAGTCCAGAGTTCCAGGTGACCGGGAGAAAGTGTGGGTCAGACCAACTCGGGGACTTGGACGTGACAAGACGTGTGACCGTGAGAAACGGTATAGCTCCAGGAAAGGGGGCAGAGACCTGTATAAGGGGGAACGTGTTGTTCCAGGATGACAGGGGGAGGGGGAGTGACTCCTATGCAGACTGTCACTCGACCGCAAGGGAAAGTGAGTGCAGTAAGCTGGAGCTCTCTGAAGTTACCGAGAGTCGTGAGACAGTGGAAACTGCGGATGCAGGAACGGGCGGAACTCTGGAGAGGCAGAGTGTGTGTAGGCAAGAGTGCCCAGCCAAGAATGTAATTAGAGAGGTGATGGTGCGACATGTGCTGGCTAAAAGAGAGCAGGACCATGAGATGGAGCTGTTTAAAGAAACAGTGAAAGAGACAGTCGAGCGAGAAAGGGTCCTGAGACAAATGATTGAGCACAAAGTGGAGGAGCTGGAGAAGGAAGTCTCTAAGCTCAGAGATCATCTGTCAGCGTGTAAGAGTATGAACAAGGTTCTATGGAAAGAGACGGAGGTGCTCAGAGAGGAACAAGAGAAACATCAGCAGGAGTGTCGCTGCTTGGCAGAAGAGCAAGATAGAGTTCTCCGAGAGCTCAAGATAGAGGAGGAGACTAGTGCCCAGCTCCAGAAATCTATGGGAGAAGAAATCCAGCAAGGGAAGTGCCATGCAGATGGACACACAAGGGAGAGCGATGTCTTGGAAAACTGCACTAATGCTCAGGACGAGGAGGTCCAACAGTCTGTCCAAGAAGGTGACTGGTCGGGTTTCAAGTGTGTAATAGAGATACCTGAAGACCTGCGAGAAATGTGTGCCAGTGAGGAAGTGCATGAGGCCTTTAGAAAGGCGGTAGAAGCATGTAGTGTGAACTGGGTGCCAGAGATGAAACAGTTAGTCATACTGTCGACTAAGGAAGTCACCCTGAAGCGAGTGGCTGTCCTGAGAGACATGCATCTACAATGCCTCCGAATGAAACAGATGATCATGTGGAGGAATAAAGAAGCCGCTCGACGTTTGGAGCAAGCAAGAAAGGCTCAAAGTCGGCTTGGATTGGTGGAAGACATCATTCAAGTGCCCAGAGGTCTGGTGAAGAAAGTCATCGGAAGACTTGGGAAAGTGATGCAGGAGATGGTGAATAAGTCCGGTGTGACGAGAGTCAGGATTCCGGCTGATGACGAAGTCCAGGTCAGGGGTGAAGATGGGATGGTTCCATTCCTCGTTGTCGGATCCAGGGAGAGCCTTGGGAATATCCGGATGCTCCTGGAGTATCGTGTGTCATACTTGAGAGAAGTAGAGCAGCTACGACTGGAGAGGGAGCAGGTCAACAGAGAGCTGCAGGAAATGGAAAGAAGATGGTCGCCACCTTCAATCCGTAGTGTTGAGAGGCGAAGAGCGCTTGATGGAAGAGGTAGAATAGTGATGCCTCAGTTAGCTCAGTGATGAGTGACCTAAGCAGGAGAACCTGTGGTGGACGAGCTGAAAAGGACTCAGACCAGACAGGACGTATAGGTGCAGGGGAATTGCGATGCCGTACTGACCGCTGGGGAGGCGGGTGGTCTGACAGAGGGCCCGACTTAGCCAGACGGTTTGACTGGCAGAGACGACCGAGAAGGATCTCTGGTCGGGTAACAAGTGTTCAACCCCACAAGTTTGAACAGAGGGGGAGGTATGTGGTGTAGTGACCCCTGATGTAGCTAGGGGCACTGTGTATGCTCCTTGAGACATGCATGGAAGCATGGTTTGTGTTGTGGTAAAGGACCTGTGATGAGGTCATGACCAGGTGACCTAACCATGTGATCCTGACCTCATCTGTGGGTGGGGTTACAGCTATGTAACGAAGTGTGCTTGGCACCTGTGAAGAGTGTTGTGGGAGTCTGTGAGTGTGAACAGACTACCATGCGTCCAGGCGGGACATTACAGAGAGGTCTCTGTGTCTGAAGAGTGTTGTGGGAGTCTGCCAGGGTGGACAGACTACCATGTGTCCCGCCAGGACATCACAGAGAGGTCTCTGTGTCTATGAGGAGTGAGGCTCCAGGCAGGAGCTGAAGTACTGAAGATTTGTATTGCCTGTGAGGTTTACGATGTAATAAACCTGATGATTTTTTGGATAAGAAACGTGTCTCCTCATTACCTCTGAAGCAGCCGAGTGAGTTGAAACCTTACACTGGTTATGCCTTTTGGGCTTTCCAGTGCTCCGGCATTTTTTCAGAATCTTATTAATGACATCCTTTGATTGGCAGAAGTGTGGTTGTGTATTTGGATGACATTTTGATTTATTCACCGGATTTGGAGTCTCATTGGAGGAGTGTGCGTGAAGTATTACAGTTACTGAGTGATAATTCACTTTTTGCCAAGCTAGAAAAATGTGAGTTCGCTGTACAGAGACTTAGTTTTTTGGGCTACATTATCTCCAGCGAAGGTTTTGAGATGGACCCGGTGAAAGTTCAAGCTGTGCAGGATTGGCCTAGACATATTGGTGTGAAATCAATACAGAGGTTTTTGGGGTTTGCCAATTATTATAAAAAATTCTTTAAAAATGTTTCTGTGATTGCCAAACCTCTGACCGATCTCACCAGGAAAGGTGCTGATGCGGTTCAGTGGACTACTGAGGCCATTGAGGCTTTTGTGTTGCTAAAGGAGAAGTTCAGCTCTGCTCCCATCCTTACGCAGCCTGATGTGACTAAACCATTTTTGGTTGAGGTTGATGCTTCTTCTGTGGGGTCGGCGCGGTGTTGTCTCAGGAAAAGTCGGATGGAGTACATCCCTGTGCTTTTTTTTCAAAGAAATTTTCTGAGTCTGAACTAAATTATGATATCGGTAATCGGGAATTGTTGGCAATTAAACTCGCATTTGAACACTGGTGTCATTTTTTGGAGGGAGCGGAATTTCCTGTTCAAGTCTTTACCGATCATAAAAATCTGGTCTACCTCGATGCTGCCAAATGCTTGAATGCCCATCAGGCTAGGTGGGCACTGTTTTTCTCGTGGTTTAATTTTACCGTTACTTACATCCCAGGTACTAAAAATGTTAAAGCTGATGCTTTGTCTCGCAGCTTTTCTCCTATGGTGGGTACTGAGAAGGAGGAAAACATTTTGCAAGAGGGGGTTGTTATTGCTGTTTTGGACTCTGTGTTGGAAGATGAGATTCTTAAAGCACAGGAGAATGCCCCATCTAACACTCCCCATGGGAGGTTGTTTGTGCCTGGTACCCTGAGGAGAGATTTGTTTGTTGAATGTCATGACTCTCAGTTGGCAGGTCATACTGGAATCTCTGAGACTAAGAGACTTGTGGGTCGCAGCTTTTGGTGGCCTGGATGGCAGAAGGAAGTCATTAAGTGGGTGCGTCAATGCACGGTGTGTGCTAGATCTAAGTCTTCTCATACTCCTGCTGCGGGGTTGCTTTGCCCTCTGGAGGTCCCTAGTGCACCTTGGACACATTTGGCTATGGACTTTATTACTGACCTTCCCCCCTCTGAGGGTTTCACTGTCATCTGGGTGGTCGTGGACCGTTTTAGCAAGATGTGTCACTTGGTTCCTTTCATCAAACTGCCCTGCGCTAAGACTCTCGCTAAGGCCTTTGTCAAGGAAATTGTCAGACTACATGGCGTTCCTACTGACATTGTTTCTGATAGGGACCTCAGTTCGTGGCTCGTTTTTGGCGCGCCTTTTGTGACAGGTTGGGAGTTCATTTGTCGTTTTCATCCGGATATCATCCTGAGTCTAATGGCCAGACAGAAAGGAAAAACCTGGATGTTGAGCAGTTCTTGCGTTGTTTTGTGACTGATAATCAAGAGGGGTGGTCTGAGTTTCTGCCACTTGCTGAGTTTGCTCTTAACAACCATACATCCGCTTCTGCTTGTGGTTCGCCCTTTTTTTTGTTGTACTGGGAGACATCCGTCGTTTGGGTCATTTTCCAAGTTGGGATCGGCTGTACCTGAAGAGGAGAATTTTTCTGGTGTTTTGGAGAGAGTTTGGACTGATGTGCGTGGTAATCTTCAGGAGGCTAACAAAAGATCCAAAGTGTATTTTGATAGAAAACGACAAGAGGTTTTGTTTGCTATTGGTGAGATGGTTTGGTTGTCCTCTAAAAATCTGCGCTTGAGGATTCCGTCTAAGAAATTGGGTCCCAAGTTTGTAGGGCCCTTTAAGGTGCTTAAGGTTTATAACCAATCTGCTGTTAAGTTGGAGCTTCCTACCTCCTGGAAGATTAATCCGGTGTTTCATGTTTCTCTCTTGAAAAAAGCTGAGGTCTCAGATGGAGACGTCTCGGCCACTGTTCCCCTGGTGCTGGAGGACGGGCAATATGAGATTTCCCGCATCCTAAATTCTAGACGGTATAGAGGGAGTTTGCAGTATCTCGTCGCTTGGAAGGGTTATGGACCCGAGGATAACTCATGGGTGAGGGCGGATGATGTTTCTGCGTCTAGACTTGTCAGAGCGTTTCACAAGAGGTTTCCGGATAAGCCTAAGGCCTAGGGGATCCGGAGGATCCTCTTAGAAGGGAGGGTACTGTTAGAACCCACTTGTTAGGTTTTGTTTCAGTTTGCTGGTCACATGACCTTTTTTCCCTATTTAGTCTGGCACCGCCCTTCTAGCTTTGCTGGACTTCATTGTATTATCTACTCTTAAGCTATCCGGGTGCTTAGGTGCCTTTCTCAGTCAGTTTTGCTTGATCTTTGGATCTCTAAGTAATTTGTTTTCTGTTTAATTTTTCCCTGCTACAATTTCTGTTAGGATGTGTCCACCTTTTCTCCCAGTCCCTAGACCTTGTAGGGATTCCTCCCTCGCAACTATAGGTCTTCGTTCAGACTAGCTGAGGACTTTAGCGGGTCTGGTTGCAGAATCAGGTTCCCCGTTACATCGTAGGGATCCAGCTTAGTTCTATTGTAGGGACAGAATTCCCTTCTTTCCTTAGTGCTTGTAGCAGATCATAACAGTAACTTAGCGGATTGCAGACACCTGAACTGACAACACAACTAGAATTAGCAGTGGTATATACCTACAATGACCTAAACGCCTCAACACAGCCAAAGGGTTAACTAAGCCTAAAGAGAGAAAGGGAAAGCTACCTGCCCCGGAGTAGAGCCCCAAAGGAATAGATAGCCCCCAAACATACTGTATATTGCCGGTGAGACAAATGAAGCACAAATACTGACAGAAAATAGAATAAGCAAATTCTGGGGCCCAAACTGTCTAGATAGAACAGGACAGAAAAGGATACTGTCTGCAATCTAGCAAAAACCCTAAGAAAAATTCCAACACGTCTGATATGCAAAAATACTGAGGCCACATGACTGAAATAACAGGGAATTAGAAACACATAAAAGACTGACACAAGCTGCGGCAGATGAAAACAAAGCCCAGCACGGGTCCCCGCCGGGGATCCAGCTAAACTAACTCCAGCAAGGCAGAAAACTGAGAAAAGCAAAAGGTAAACAAATGCCACAGATTTAAACAGCCAAATAACTTATCTGCAAGATGCAGGACACAGCAGGGAGCAAGCTGACTTCCAGAAGGCTCAGGAAGAAGCAAATCACCGGCAACAACCATGGGAAGTCTGCTCACTTATATCTCCCCAATCAGTAACACCTGATCTCCAATCAACCTCCTCAGGTGATCGACTTCTGTCCAGACCAGCTCCATTAACAGCAGCAACCACCAGAGGGAGCCCAAACTCAGAAGCCGGATTTAAAGTGTTCACAACAGTACCCTCCCTTGAGGAGGGGTCACCGAACCCTCACAAAAGCCACCAGGCCAATCAGGATGGGCCCGGTGAAAAGCGCAAACCAATCTCTCGGCATGAATGTCAGAAGCAAACACCCAAGAATTATCCTCCTGACCATAACCTTTCCACTTGACCAAGTACTGGAGTCTCCATCTAGCCAGACGAGAATCCAATACCTTCTCTACTTCATACTCCAGATTGCCCTTAACCAATACAGGATCAGGGGGAGCAGCCATAGGAACTACTGGCTCAACAAACCTTTTCAACAAAGATTTATGAAAAACATAGTGAATCTTAAACGTTCCTGGAAGAGCCAAACGGAAAGAAACGGGATTAAGGATTTCCAAAATCTTATAAGGTCTAATGAACCTTGGTTAAATTTTGGAGACGCAACCTTCATAGGAATATTTTTGGAGGACAACCAAACCACGTCACCTACTTTAAACCGGGGACCATCAGTCCTATGCCGGTTGGCAAACCGTTGGGCCCTCTCCTGAAAGAGAGACAACTTATCCACTACTTGATTCCAAATCTGCTGCATTCTCTCTACCATAGAATCAACACCTGGACAGGCAGAAGCCTCCACCTGCCCTGAAGAAAACCAAGGATGAAACCCGAAGTTGCAGAAAAAGGGGACATCAAAAAGCTCTCCAAAATCTGGAAACAAACTGGACTCCTCTGTCAGACACAATGTTCTCTGGAATGCTGTGCAAACGAACCACCTGCTGAAAAAACAAGGGCATCAACTCGGAAGAGGATGGCAACTTTGGCAGTGGTACAAGATGGACCATCTTGAAAAATCTATCACAGATCACCCAGATAACAGTCACTCTCTGAGAGACAGGGAGGTCGGAAATAAAATCCATTGAGATATGGGTCCATGGCCTCCTGGGCACCAGCAGTGGCACTAACAATCCACAAGAGCGAGAACAGGGTTTGGACCGAAAACAAGTCCCATAGGACTGCACAAAGTTCCTCACATCACGAGATAAAGTAGGCCACCAAAAAGACCGACTCACCAAATCTCTGGTACCAAAAATACCGGGATGACCAGCCAACGCGGAGCAATGAATTTCAGACATGACTTTCCTCCTCCATTGGTCGGGGACATACAATTTCCTGATAGGGCACCGTTCAGGTTTATCCCCTGAAATTCCTCGGGGGCAAGTCTCAAATCGGGTGAGATAGCGGAAAGAACCACACCCTCCTTTAGAATGGTAGTAGGCTCAGTCACATCAAGAGAATCCGCAAAGAAACTCCTAGAAAGGGCATCCGCCTTAACATTCTTAGTGCCCGGAAGAAAGGAGACCATAAAATTAAAACGCTTGAAAAACAAGGCCTACCTAGCCTGTCTAGGATTCAATCTCTTGGCTGATTCGAGATAGATCAAGTTCTTGTGGTCAGTGAGAACCACAACTTGATGTTTGGCTGCCTCCAACCAATGTCTCTACTCTTCAAATGCCCATTTCTTAGCTAATAATTCCCGATGCCCCACATGTCACGCTGTCACTGTATACAGGAGGTCCGGGGTCTATGCTGACCCTAAGCTGGGGCCCTGACTAATCCCTCTACCTGGAGGTACTGTTGATGGTACAGAGGTCCAGGCCACCAGCGTAACCCTATCTCCTGTGAATCCCTGACCCTCAGTAATCTAGTCCTGAGAAGGACCCTGATCACAACCACAGGGGACGGGAAGGTAAATTCCTACAAACAGTATAAGACGAACGTGACAGTACAAGGGGTAAAACAAAAGACCACCTTGCATACAAAACTCACTCTACAACTACAGAGGGAACACCAACGGGTAAGGAGATAAATAATAAAGCGAGGAGGGAGAAAACCACACCAGGTACTCTTCACTTCAGACTTCACAATACCACGATCCGCTCTGCTGGTCTGCATGAATGCTTTCACCGACACTTCTCTAGCAGACTGGCAGATATTTGAAGGAATCCCATTACTGCAGTATTAACTGCAGCTGGGCGAGGCTGGGCCTCGTCTAGCACAGAGAGAGGGAGAATTAACTCCCTCACTGCCGAAAAACACCTAGCACCAAAAACTCAGCTGTGCGAAGTCAGGTTGTGTAATCGCGACGATCTTCGTGGCGACACACCCGTGACAGTATCCCCCCCTTCTACGAGGGGCCTCCGGACCCTCAGGGCCAGGTTTATCTGGGTGAGTTGTGTGGAAGGCCCGAATTAATTGGTCTGCGTTAATATCCGACGCAGGAACCCACGTCCTCTCCTCAGGACCATACCCCTTCCAATGAACCAGGTACTGAAGGGACGTGAATCGATGATTTTCGACACCTGAAACTCCAAGTTACCATTGACCACCACAGGAGGAGGAGGTAAAGGTGATGGTATCACCGGCGCCACATACCTCTTAAGCAATGATCTGTGAAACACATTGTGAATTTTAAACGTAGGGGGGAGGTCAAGACGGAATGCCACCGGATTAATTATAGAACTGATCCTGTATGGCCCGATGAACCTGGGACCAAGTTTCCAGGAGGGAACCTTAAGTTTTATATTCTTGGTAGACAACCATACCCGATCGTTCACACTTAGGTCCGGACCAGACACTCTCCTCCTATCAGCCATACGTTTGTATCGGTTCCCCATAGTACTCAGATTATTCAGCACTCCTCTCCACACAGAAGCAAGTGACGACGAAAATCATTCCTCCTCAGGAACCCCAGAAGAGCCCTCCCTATTGAAAGTACAAAACTGGGGGTGAAAACCATATGCCCCGAAAAACAGGGACTTACCAGTGGACTCGCTCCGCCTATTGTTAAGAGCGAATTCTGCCAGAGGCAAGAAAGAAGCCCAGTCCTCCTGGTTCTCTGACACAAAACACCGGAGATATGTCTCCAAGCTCTGGTTCAGACGCTCTGTCTGACCATTGGTCTGCGGATGAAAAGCCGATGAAAATGACAACTGCATCCCCCGCCGTGTACAAAATGCCTTCCAAAATTTGGACACAAGCTGAGACCCCCGATCCGACACCACATCGGAGGGTACCCCGTGAAGTCTCACAATCTCCCCAATGAACACCTGCGCAAGAGTTTTAGCATTAGGAAGAGCAGGAAGAGCGATAAAATGTGCCATCTTGCTGAACCTGTCCACTACAACGAGTATGACAGTTTTACCCGAAGACGGCGGGAGGTCCGTAATAAAGTCCATAGACAGATGAGTCCACGGACGCTCCGGGATCTTCAAAGGTAAGAGGGTCCCAGACGGACGGGTATGTGGGGTCTTAGAGCGCGCACAAACCCCACAGGACGCAACAAAAGTTACCACCTCCCTATGTAAGTTAGGCCACCAAAACCGGCGCGAGAGGAGATCCACAGTTGCTTTACTCCCTGGGTGTCCTGCCAAAGCTGAATTATGGTGTGCCTCGATTACCTTTTGTCGCAACTGATCAGGAACAAACAGTCTCCCTGGAGGTCCAACAGGGGCGTCCCCTGAGCCTCCAATACCTCCTTCTCAAGCTCAGAGCATACTGCCGACACCACCACCCCCTCCTGAAGGATAGGAACCGGGTCATCCGTCTTCCCGGCCCCAGGGAAACTGCGAGATAAGGCATCCGCCTTTACATTTTTTGACCCAGGACGATATGTGACGACAAAATTAAACCTGGTAAAAAACAACGACCACCTAGCTTGTCTGGGATTCAGACGTTTTGCAGACTCTAAATATAGCAGGTTCTTGTGATCAGTAATGACAGTGACCGGGTGTACTGCCCCTCCAAAAAATGACGCCACTCCTCAAAAGCTAACTTAATGGCCAAGAGTTCCCTATTGCCGACATCGTAATTCCTCTCAGCGGATGACAATTTTTTAGAGAAGAAGGCGCACGGATGCCACTTACCAGGGACGGACCTTGAGATAATACCGCTCCCACCCCTACCTCAGAAGCATCTACCTCCACAATGAACGGCTGTGACGCATCTGGTTGAATGAGTATGGGTGCCGAAGCAAAACATTTTTTCAAGGAGGAAAACGCTTGACAAGCCTTGTGAGACCACCTTGAAAAATCCGTCCCTTTTTTAGTCATGTCTGTGAGAGGTTTAACTATGGATGAGAAATTACGAATAAATTTCCGGTAGTAGTTAGCAAACCCCAGGAAACGTTGTAATGCCTTAAGATCCTCTGGCAGATCCCACTCAAGAACTGCCCGCACTTTCCCAGGGTCCATACGAAAACCGGATGCTGACACCAGAAATCCTAAAAACTGAAGTTCCTGTACGGCGAACACACACTTTTCCCATTTGGCGTACAGTTTATTATCCCGCAAGATCTGCAACACCTGCCTAACATGCTCCTGATGAGACACAAGATCCGGCGAGTAAATTAAGATGTCATCCAGATATATGACCACAAACTGTCCCACCAGGCGGCGAAAGATGTCATTAACAAAATGTTGAAACACCGCCGGGGCATTAGTCAGACCAAATGGCATGACAAGGTTCTCATAATGCCCCTCCGGAGTGTTAAACGCCGTCTTCCACTCATCCCCCTCCTTCATCCTAATCAGATTATACGCCCCCCTGAGATCCAACTTAGAGAACCATTTGGCGCCCACGATCTGATTGAAGAGATCAGGAATAAGTGGGAGCGGATACGGATCTCGGACCATAATCCGATTAAGCTCACGGAAATCCAGGCAAGGGCGTAGGCCTCCATCTTTCTTCTTCACAAAGAAGAACCCCGCGGCCACCGGGGAAGATGAAGGTCTAATATGCCCCTTAGCCAGACTCTCCGAAATATAATCCTTCATGGCCTGCCTCTCAGGACC
>JARQOD010013742.1:0-13971 GCA_033576555.1 Oophaga sylvatica
CTGAGATGAGTGGGGTAAGGGGCTCTGCTGAGACTGAATGAGTGGGTAGGGGCTCTGCTGCTGAGACTGAGTGAGTGGGGAGGGGCTCTGCTGAGATGAGTGGTGGGTGAGTGCTGGGGGAGGGGCTTGCTGAGGGTGTGGGGAGGGGCTCTGCTGAGGAGTGAGGGGAGCCTGCTGAGACTGAGTGAGTGGGAAGGGGCTTGAGATGAGTGATGGGGAAGGGCTCTGCTGGACTGGAGTGGAGGTGGGGAGGGGCTGTGATGAGTGAGTGGGTAGGGCTCTGAGAGATGAGTGATGGGGGGGCCTGTGGACTGGAGGGGGGAGGGTTGCGGAGGGGCTGTGAGACTGAGTGAGTGGGGAGGGGCTCTGCTGAGACTGGTGAGTGGGGAGGGGCTCTGCTGAGACTGATGGGGGAGGGCTCTGCTGGAGCTGAGTGGGGAGGGCTCTGCGGAGAGGGGGAGGGGCTCTGCTGAGACTGGGAGGTGGGGAGGGGCTCTGCTGAGACTGAGTGAGTGGGGAGGGGCTCTGGAGACTGAGTGAGTGGGGAGGGGCTCTGCTGGACTGAGTGAGTGGGGAAGGGGCTCTGCTGAGACTGAGTGAGTGGGGAAGGGCTCTCGAGACTGAGTGATGGGGAAGGGGCTCTGGACTGAGTGAGTGGGGAAGGGTCTGGACTGAGTGAGGGGTGGGGTCTGGACTGAGATGAGGGTGGGAGGCTCTGCTGAGAAGTGAGGGGGAGGGGCTAGCTGAGTGAGTGAGTGGGGCTGGTATGGAGCTGGAGAAGTGGAGGGGTTCTGAGACTGAGTGATGGGAGGGCTCTGCTGAGACTGAGTGAGGGGAGGGGCTCTGCTAGAGACTGAGTGAGTGGGGAGGGGTCTCTGAGACTGAGTGGGGGGTTTGAGCTGAGAGAGTGGTGGGGGGCTCTGCTGAGACAGCAGTGAGTGGGTAGGGGCTCTGCTGAGACTGAGTGAGTGGGGAGGGCTCTGCTGAGTAGTGAGTGGGGAGGGGCTCTGCTGAGACTGAGTGGGGGGTAGGGCTCTGCTGAGACTGAGTGAGTGGGGAAGGGGCTCTGCTGAGACTGAGGAGTGGGTAGGGGCTCTGCTGAGACTGATGAGTGGGGTAGGGGCTCTGCTGAGACTGAGTGAGTGGGGTAGGGGCTCTGCTGAGACTGAGTGAGTGGGGAAGGGGCTCTGCTGAATGTGAGTGGGGTAGGGGCTCTGCTGAGACTGAGTGAGTGGGGTAGGGCTCTGCTGAGACTGAGTGAGTGGGGAGGGGCTCTGCTGAGACGTGAGTGGGGAGGGGCTCTGCTGAGACTGAGTGAGTGGGGAAGGGCTCTGCGAGACTGAGTGGTGGGGAGGGGCTCTGCTGAGACTGAGTGAGTGGGGAGGGGCTCTGCTGAGACTGAGTGAGTGGGGAAGGGGCTCTGCTGAGACTTGAGTGGGGAGGGGCTCTGCTGAGACTGAGTGAGTGGGGAAGGGCTCTGCTGAGACTGAGTGAGTGGGGAAGGGGCTCTGCGAGACTGAGTGTGGGGAAGGGGCTCTGCTGAGATGAGTGAGTGGGGAAGGGGCTCTTGAGACTGAGTGAGTGGGTAGGGCTCTGCTGAATGATGAGTGGGGAGGGGCTCTGCTGAGACTAAGTGAGTGGGGAAGGGCTCTGCGAGACTGAGTGAGGGGGAAGGGGCTCTGCTGAGACTGAGTGAGTGGGAAGGGCTCTGCTGAGACTGAGTGAGTGGGGTAGGGGCTCTGCTGAGACTGAATGATGGGGTAGGGGCTCTGCTGAGACTGAGTGAGTGGGGTAGGGCTTGCTGAGACTGAGTGAGTGGGAGGGCTCTGCTGAGACTGAGTGATGGGGAAGGGGCTCTGCTGAGACTGAGTGGGGAGGGCTCTGCTGAGACTGAGTGAGGGGGGGAAGGGGCTCTGCTGAGACTGAGTGAGTGGGAAGGGCTCTGCTGAGACTGAGTGAGTGGGGAGGGGCTCTGCTGAGACTGAGTGAGTGGGGAAGGGGCTCTGCTGAGACTGAGTGAGTGGGGTGGGGCTCTGCTGAGACTGAGTGATGGGGTAGGGGCTTCTGCTGAGACTGAGTGATGGGGAAGGGCTCTGCTGAGATAAGTGAGTGGGAGGGGGCTCTGCTGAGACTGAGTGAGGGGTAGGGGCTCTGCTGAGACTGAGTGATGGGGTAAGGGGCTCTGCTGAGACTGAGTGAGTGGGTAGGGGCTCTGCTGAGACTGAAGTGAGTGGGGAAGGGGCTCTGCTGAGACTGAGTGAGTGGGGTAAGGGGCTCTGCTGAGACTGATGAGTGGGGAAGGGGCTCTGCTGAGACTGAGTGAGTGGGGAGGGGCTCTGCTGAGACTGAGTGAGTGGGGAAGGGGCTCTGCTGAGACTGAGTGAGTGGGGAAGGGGCTCTGCTGAGACTGAGTGAGTGGGGAAGGGGCTCTGCTGAGACTGAGTGAGTGGAAGGCTCTGCGGAGTGAGTGAGTGGGAGGGGCTCTGCTGAGACTGATGAGTGGGGTAGGGGCTCTGCTGAGACTGAGTGAGTGGGGTAGGGGCTTGCTGAGACTGAGTAGTGGGGAAGGGGCTCTGCTGAGAGTGAGTGGGGAAGGGGCTCTGCTGAGACTGAGTGGTGTGAAGGGGCTCTGCTGAGACTGAGTGAGTGGGGAGGCTTGCTGAGACTGAGTGAGTGGGGAAGGGGCTCTGCTGAGACTGAGTGAGTGGGGTAGGGGCTCTGCTGAGACTGAGTGAGTGGGGAAGGGGCTCTGCTGAGACTGAGTGAGTGGGGAAGGGGCTCTGCTGAGACTGAGTGAGTGGGGAAGGGGCTCTGCTGAGACTGAGTGAGTGGGGAGGGGCTCTGCTGAGACTAGTGAGTGGGGAAGGGCTCTGCTGACTGAGTGAGTGGGGTAGGGGCTCTGCTGAGACTGAGTGAGTGGGGAAGGGGCTCTGCTGAGACTGAGTGAGTGGGGTAGGGGCTCTGCTGAGACTGAGTGAGTGGGGTAGGGGCTCTGCTGAGACTAAGTGAGTGGGGAAGGGGCTCTGCTGAGACTAGTGAGTGGGGAAGGGCTCTGCTGAGACTGAGTGAGTGGGGAGGGGCTCTGCTGAGACTGAGTGAGGGGGAAGGGCTCTGCTGAGACTGAGTGAGTGGGGAGGGGCTCTGCTGAGACTGAAGTGAGTGGGGAAGGGGCTCTGCTGAGACTGAGTGAGTGGGGAAGGGGCTCTGTGAGACTGAGTGAGTGGGGTAGGGGCTCTGCTGAGACTGAGTGAGTGGGGAAGGGGCTTGCTGAGACTGAGTGAGTGGGGAAGGGGCTCTGCTGAGAGAGTGAGTGGGGTAGGGGCTCTGCTGAGACTGAGTGAGTGGGGTAGGGGTCTGCTGAGACTGAAGTGATGGGGAAGGGGCTCTGTGAGACTGAGTGAGTGGGGAGGGGCTCTGCTGAGACTAATGAGTGGGGAAGGGGCTCTGCTGAGACTGAGTGAGTGGGGAAGGGGCTCTGCTGAGACTGATGAGTGGGAAAGGGGCTCTGCTGAGACTTTATGAGTGGGGAAGGGGCTCTGCTGAGACTGAGTGGGGGAAAGGGGCTCTCTGAGACTGAGTGAAGTGGGGAAGGAGCTCTGCTGAGACTGAGTGAGTGGGGAAGGGCTTCTGCTGAGACTGAGTGAGTGGGGAAGGGGCTCTGCTGAGACTGAGTGAGTGGGGAAGGGGCTCTGCTGAGACTAATGAGTGGGGAAGGGCTCTGACTGAGACTGATGTGAGTGGGGAAGGGGCTCTGCTGAGACTGAGTGGGGAAAGGGGCTCTTCTGAGACTAAGTGGGGAGGAGCTCTGCGAGACTGAGTAGTGGGGAAGGTGCTCTGCTGAGACTGAGTGAGTGGGGAAGGGGCTCTGCTGAGACTGAGTGAGTGGGGAAGGGGCTCTACTGAGACTAAGTGAGTGGGGAAGGAGCTCTGCTGAGACTGAGTGAGTGGGGAAGGGACTCTGCTGAGACTGAGTGAGTGGGGAAGCGGCTCTGCTGAGACTGAGTAAGTGGTGAAGGGGCTCTGCTGAGACTGAGTGAGTGGGGAAGGGGCTCTGCTGAGACTGAGTGAGTGGGGAAGGGACTCTGCTGAGACTGAGTGAGTGGGGTAGGGGTCTGCTGAGACTAAGTGACTGGGGAAGGGGCTCTGTTGGAGACTGAGTGAGTGGGGTAGGGGCTCTGCTGAGACTGAATGAGTGGGATAGGGGCTCTGCTGAGACTGAGTGAGTGGGGTAGGGGCTCTGCTGAGACTGTGAGTGGGGTAGAGGCTCTGCTGAGACTGAGTGAGTGGGTATGGGCTCTGCTGAGACTGAGTGAGTGGGGTAGGGCTTGCTGAGACTGAAGGTGGGGAGGGCTCTGCTGAGATGAGTGAGTGGGGAGGGGCTCTCTGAGACTGAGTGAGTGGGGAAGGGGCTCTGCTGAGATGAGTGATGGGGAGGGGCTCTGCTGAGACTGAGTGAGTGGGGTAGGGGCTCTGCTGAGACTGAGTGAGTGGGGAGGGCTTGCTGAACTGAGTGAGTGGGGAAGGGGCTCTCTGAGACTAGTGAGTGGGGTAGGGGCTCTGTGAGACTGAGTGAGTGGGGAAGGGGCTCTGCTGAGACTGATGATGGGTAGGGCTCTGCTGGAGAGTGAGTGGGGTGGGCTCTGCTGAGACTGAGTGAGTGGGGTAGGGGCTCTGCTGAGACTGAGTGAGTGGGGAAGGGGCTCTGCTGAGACTGAGTGAGTGGGGAAGGGGCTCTGCTGAGACTGAGTAGGGAAGGAGCTCTGCTGAGACTGAGTGAGTGGGGTAGGGGCTCTGCCTAGACTGAATGAGTGGGGTAGGGGCTCTGCTGACACTGAGTGAGTGGGATAGGGGCTCTTCTGAGACTGAGTGAGTGGGGTAGGGGCTCTGCTGAGACTGAGTGAATGGGAGGGCTCTGCTGAGACTGAGTGAGTGGGGTAGGGGTGTCATGTGTGCATCGCCACGAAGATCGTCGCGGTTGCACATTCTGACTTCTCACAGCTGAGTTGCTGTTTCTTTGTGTTTGGCAGTTAGGGAGTTAATTCTGTCTGTGCTCAGTTCTGGGACTGGGTGCAGTTTCTCCCGGCTGCAATTAATTATTTGTTGATTGGTTTCCTTTAAATCTCTGGTTGTCTGTGTTGGGAGTTGCCAGTGAAATTCTTCATGCAGACCACAGATAGGATTGTATCTGTATAGACTTAAGTTAAAAAGCTCCTTAGTTGTTTTAAGCTCACCTTGCTTAGAGTTTAATATCCCAGATCATTTATGTTCCTTCTGTGTTTGAGTGTGTATGCAAGTCTGTGTTTTCTCCAGTCTGTCTTATATGTCTAATCTGTGTATTTAGCAGAGATCAGCCCATATCCCTTTGGTGGTAATCAGTATCCTTCTTAGGACTGATTACAGGGTTCAGGGACTGATAGGAGACAGGGTTAGGCTGGAGACTTGGACCTCTGAACCATTATCAGTACCTCCAAGGTGAGGGATTAGTTAGGACCCCAGTTTAGGGTCAGGTTAGACCCCCGGTCCTCCTCTTTCCTGTGACAGTGTATCAAGTCCTCAAGATTAACCCTGAGTTCAACGGATATCGTGTCAGGTAAATCTATTCTATATTTACATGCTGATGTTGCTAATCTATATGTTGTATAGAGTGTTGTTCTTTTAAGAATAGTTTACTGACATCGTACACATATCATAAGACCGCGTGACATTTTCACTGGCCAATAAAATTATTCCCAGTTGCCATGGATCCAGTAGCCCAGCTGGCTCTGCAGTTGCAGGGATTATCCATGGAGCTGACGGACATTAAGTCCAAAGTTTTGTCTCCCTCGGAGCAAACCAGATTTGAACCTAAAGTAGCTCTCCCGGACAGGTTCACTGGTGGGCGAGACAAATTTTTTACCTTCAGGGAAGCATGTAAATTGTATTTTCGGCTTCGGCCTCGATCATCAGGGAGTGAAGAGCAGAGAGTGGGAATTGTTATCTCGCTCCTACAAGGGGACCCTCAATCCTGGGCCTTCTCCCTTCCTCCGGGATCCCCGGCTCTACAGTCAGTAGATCGATTTTTTACTGCCCTGGGTTTGGTATATGATGACCCAGATCGGGTCTCTCTTGCTGAGACAAAATTACGTAAGATACAGCAGGGAGATCGTCCGGCGGAGGAATTTGCTTCTGAGTTCCGAAGATGGGCCACAGATACTCAGTGGAATGACCCAGCTCTTAGAAGCCAGTTTTGTCATGGGCTTTCTGACAAATTAAAGGACGTTTTGGCTCAGTATGATTCTCCTCCATCACTGGAGGCTGCTATGGCCCTAGCTATCCGTACTGATAGACGGCTCCGGGAGAGGTGCGAGGTAACTCCGCCCCCTGTTGTTACTCCACCTACTACTAAAGTCCCTTATGTTGAGGTTCCCCTTGTCTGTTCGGAGGAGCCTATGCAGTTGGGAGGGACATCATTTCGTAGGAGGGGATTGGCGGTACGCCGCAGGACTAGAAGGTGTTTCTTCTGCGGGAAAGAGGGACATTTTGTTGGGGGATGTCCATCCCGTGCCTTGTTGAGCAAAAAGTCGCCGGAAAACTGTTAATCCCAGGTTGTGTGGTGGACGACAACCTGGGAGTATGTATTTCGTCCGCTAGTTCTTCTCAGTTCCTTGTACCAGTGGAGGTGGTGGTTGGTACGAGAGTGGAGAGATTTTCTGTTCTTCTTGATAGTGGGTCCGGGGCTAATCTGGTTGACGCTCAGTTTGCTCAGGCTCATGGTATGCATCTGAGTGTATTGGTCAAACCGATCCCTATATTCTCCATTGACGCCAGGCCTCTCGGCCAAGGTAGCTTTGTTCATGAGGTTCATAACATTGACCTTCGGGTAGGGGCAATACATAGGGAACTATTATCTTGTTATGTGTTGGAGGGTCTACCTACTCCTATTGTGTTGGGACTTCCTTGGTTGGTTAAACATAACCCTGTGATTAATTGGCAGTCCAGAGATATAAGCCAATGGGGGAGTTTTGCAAAAGTAACTGCATGAACACAGTCATCAGTGCGGTCGTGCCTAGTACTTTGCCTCCTTTTTTGGAGGACTTTGGGGATGTGTTCTCTGAGGAGGGGTGTCAGGAGTTGCCTCCTCATCGCGTGTATGACTGCTCTATTAATTTACTTCCTGATGCTAAGTTACCTAAAGCTAGGTTATATAACCTTTCTGGTCCTGAGAGGCAGGCTATGAAAGATTATATTTCGGAAAGTCTGGCCAAAGGGCATATTAGACCTTCATCTTCCCCAGTGGCCGCGGGGTTCTTCTTTGTGAAGAAAAAAGATGGAGGCCTACGCCCTTGCTTGGATTTCCGCGAACTGAATCGGATTACTGTTCGAGATCCGTATCCACTCCCTCTGATTCCTGATCTCTTCAATCAAATTGTTGGCGCCAAATGGTTCTCTAAATTGGATCTCAGGGGGGCGTATAATCTGATTAGGATAAAAGAGGGGGATGAGTGGAAAACGGCGTTTAACACGCCGGAGGGACATTATGAGAACCTTGTCATGCCTTTTGGTCTGACTACTGCACCAGCAGTATTCCAACATTTTGTTAATGACATTTTTCGTCATCTGGTGGGGCTGTTTGTGGTCGTATATTTGGATGACATTTTAATTTACTCACCAGATCTTGTGTCTCACCAGGAGCATGTGAGACAGGTGTTGCAGATCTTGCGAGACAATAAACTATACGCCAAACTGGAAAAGTGTGTATTCGCCGTACAGAAACTTCAGTTTTTGGGTTTCTTGGTGTCAGCCTCCGGTTTCCGTATGGACCCTGAAAAGGTGAGAGCAGTGCTTGAATGGGATCAGCCAGAGGATCTTAAGGCTCTGCAGCGTTTTCTGGGGTTTGCTAACTACTACCGGAAATTTATTTGTAATTTCTCATCTGTTGTCAAACCTCTCACTGACATGACAAGAAAAGGGACGGATTTTTCTAAATGGTCGGACAAAGCTTGCCAAGCTTTTTCCTCTTTGAAAAAATGTTTTGCTTCGGCACCCGTTCTCATCCAACCAGATGCATCACAGCCGTTCGTTGTGGAGGTGGACGCGTCTGACGTAGGGGTGGGTGCAATATTGTCCCAGGGTCCGTTCCCTGGTAAATGGCATCCGTGCGCTTTCTTTTCTAAAAAATTGTCGTCCGCCGAAAGGAATTATGATATCGGCAATAGGGAACTTTTGGCCATTAAGTTGGCTTTTGAAGAATGGCGTCACTTTTTGGAGGGGGCAGTCCACCCGGTCACCGTCATTACTGATCACAAGAACCTGCTGTATTTGGAATCTGCTAAGCGTCTGAATTCCAGACAAGCTCGAAGGTCGTTGTTTTTTACCAGGTTTAATTTTGTTGTCACTTATCGCCCTGGATCTAAGAATGTTAAGGCGGATGCCTTGTCTCGCAGTTTCCCAGGGGCCGGGAAAATGGATGACCCGATTCCTATCCTTCAGGAGGGGGTGGTAGTGTCGGCTGTATGTTCTGAGCTTGAGGAGGAGGTGTTAGAGGCTCAGGGGGACGCCCCTGCAGGACCTCCAGGGAGACTGTTTGTCCCAAATCAGTTGAGACAAAAGGTTATTGAGGCACATCATAATTCTGCTTTAGCAGGACATCCAGGGAGTAAGGCTACTTTAGATCTCCTTTCTCGCCGGTTTTGGTGGCCTAACGTTAATAAAGATGTTTTAACTTTTGTCGCGTCCTGTGGGGTTTGTGCTCGCTCTAAGACCCCTCATACCCGTCCGTCTGGGACCCTCTTACCCTTGAAACTTTCGGAGCGTCCATGGACTCATTTGTCTATGGACTTCATCACGGACCTTCCTCAGTCGTCAGGGAAGACTGTCATACTGGTGGTTGTTGACAGGTTCAGTAAGATGGCACATTTCATTGCTCTTCCTGCCCTCCCTAATGCTAAAACTCTGGCGCAGGTGTTCATTGGGGAGATTGTGAGACTTCATGGGTTGCCTTCTGATGTGGTGTCAGATAGGGGGTCTCAGTTTGTGTCCTAGTTTTGGAGGGCATTTTGTTTACGTCGGGGGATGCAATTGTCATTTTCCTCGGCTTTTCATCCGCAGACCAATGGTCAGACAGAGCGTCTGAATCAAAGCCTAGAGACTTATCTTCGGTGTTTTGTCTCAGAGAACCAGGAGGACTGGTCTTCTTTCTTGCCTCTGGCAGAGTTCGCTCTTAACAACAGGCGGAGCGAGTCCACTGGTAAGTCCCCGTTTTATGGGGCATATGGTTTTCATCCCCAGTTTTGTACATTCAATGGGGGGGGCCCTTCTGGGGTTCCTGAGGAGGAGCGTTTCTCGTCGTCACTTGCTTCAGTGTGGAGAGGTGTATTGAATAATCTGAGTGCTATGGGGAACCGTTATAAACGTATGGCTGATAGGAGGAGAGTTTCTGGTCCAGATCTTAATGTGAACGATCTGGTATGGTTGTCTACCAGGAATATAAAACTTAAAGTTCCCTCCTGGAAGCTGGGCCCCAGATTCATCGGGCCGTACAGGATCAGTTCCATAATTAATCCTGTGGCATTTCGTCTGGACCTCCCTCCTACGTTTAAAATCCACAATGTGTTCCACAAGTCATTACTTAAGAGGTACGTGGCACCAGTCATACCATCACCTCTACCTCCTCCTCCAGTGGTGGTCAATGGTAACTTGGAGTTTCAAGTGTCAAAGATCATTGACTCACGTCTGAATCGCCGGTCCCTTCAGTACTTGGTGCATTGGAAGGGGTATGGTCCAGAGGAGAGGACGTGGGTTCCTGCGTCTGACATTAACGCAGATCGTTTGGTGCGGACCTTCCACAGAACTCACCCGGGCAAACCTGGCCCTGAGGGTCCGGAGGCCCCTCGTAGAAGGGGGGGTACTGTCATGTGTGCATCGCCACGAAGATCGTCGTGGTTGCACATTCTGACTTCTCACAGCTGAGTTGCTGTTTCTTTGTGTTTGGCAGTTAGGGAGTTAATTCTGTCTGTGCTCAGTTCTGGGACTGGGTGCAGTTTCTCCCGGCTGCAATTAATTATTTGTTGATTGGTTTCCTTTAAATCTCTGGTTGTCTGTGTTGGGAGTTGCCAGTGAAATTCTTCATGCAGACCACAGATAGGATTGTATCTGTATAGACTTAAGTTAAAAAGCTCCTTAGTTGTTTTAAGCTCACCTTGCTTAGAGTTTAATATCCCAGATCATTTATGTTCCTTCTGTGTTTGAGTGTGTATGCAAGTCTGTGTTTTCTCCAGTCTGTCTTATATGTCTAATCTGTGTATTTAGCAGAGATCAGCCCATATCCCTTTGGTGGTAATCAGTATCCTTCTTAGGACTGATTACAGGGTTCAGGGACTGATAGGAGACAGGGTTAGGCTGGAGACTTGGACCTCTGAACCATTATCAGTACCTCCAAGGTGAGGGATTAGTTAGGACCCCAGTTTAGGGTCAGGTTAGACCCCCGGTCCTCCTCTTTCCTGTGACAGTGTATCAAGTCCTCAAGATTAACCCTGAGTTCAACGGATATCGTGTCAGGTAAATCTATTCTATATTTACATGCTGATGTTGCTAATCTATATGTTGTATAGAGTGTTGTTCTTTTAAGAATAGTTTACTGACATCGTACACATATCATAAGACCGCGTGACATTGGGCTCTGCTGAGACTGAGTGAGTGGGGTAGGGGCTCTGCTGAGACTGAGTGAGTAGGGAAGGGGCTCTGCTGAGACTGACTGAGTGGGGTAGGGGCTCTGCTGAGACTGAGTGAGTGGGGTAGGGACTCTGCTGAGACTGAGTGAGTGGGGTAGGGGCTCTGCTGAGACTGAGTGAGTGGGGAAGGGGCTCTCCTGAGACTAAGTGAGTGGGGTAGGGGCTCTGCTGAGACTGAGTGAGTGGGGAAGGTGCTCTGCTGAGACTGAATGAGTGGGGTAGGGGCTCTGCTGAGACTGAGTGAGTGGGGCAGGGGCTCTGCTGGGACTGAGTGAGTGGGCCAGGGGCTCTGCCGAGACTGAGTGAGTGGGGAAGGGGCTCTGCCGAGACTGAGTGAGTGGGGAAGGGGCTCTGCCGAGACTGAGTGAGTGGGGAAGGGGCTCTGCCGAGACTGAGTGAGTGGGGAAGGGGCTCTGCTGAGACTGAGTGAGTGGGGAAGGGGCTCTGCTAAGACTGAGTGGGAAAGGGGCTCTGCTGAGACTGAGTGAGTGGGGAAGGGGCTCTGCTGAGACTGAGTGGGAAAGGGGCTCTTCTGAGACTGAGTAAGTGGGGAAGGAGCTCTGCTGCGACTGAGTGAGTGGGGAAGGTGCTCTGCTGAGACTGAGTGAGTGGGGAAGGGGCTCTGCTGAGACTGAGTGAGTGGGGAAGGGGCTCTCTGAGACTAGTAGTGGGAAGGGCTCTGCTGAGACTAGTGAGTGGGGAAGGGCTCTGCTGAGATGAGTGGGAAGGGGCTCTCTGAGACTGAGAGTGGGGAAGGGCTCTGCTGAGACGAGTGAGTGGGAAGGGGCTCTGCTGAGACTGAGTGATGGGAAGGGCTCTGCTGAGACTGAGTGAGTGGGGAAGGGGCTCTCTGAGACAGTGAGTGGGGAAGGGCTCTGCTGAGATGAGTGAGTGGGGAAGGGGCTCTGCTGAGACTGATGAGTGGGGAAGGGCTCTGCTGAGACTGAGTGAGTGGGAAGGGGCTCTGCTGAGACTAGTGATGGGGAGGGCTCTGCTGAGACTGAGTGAGTGGGGTAGGGTCTGCTGAGACTAAGTGATGGGGAAGGGCTCTTGAGACTGATGAGTGGGGTAGGGGCTCTGCTGAGACTGATGAGTGGATAGGGGCTCTGCTGAGACTGAGTGAGTGGGAGGGGCTCTGCTGAGACTATGATGGGGTAGGGCTCTGCTGAGACTGAGTGATGGGGTAGGGCTCTGCTGAGATAGTGGGAGGGCTCTGCTGAGACTGAGTGAGTGGGAAGGGCTCTGCTGAACTGAGTGAGTGGGAAGGGCTCTGCTGAGACTGAGTGAGTGGGGTAGGGTCTGCTGAGACTAGTGATGGGAGGGGCTCTGTGAGACTGAGTAGTGGGTAGGGGCTCTGCTGAGACTGAGTGAGTGGGTAGGGCTCTGCTGAGACTGAGTGAGTGGGAAGGGCTCTGCTGAACTGTGATGGGTAGAGGCTCTGCTGAGACTGAGTGAGTGGGAGGGGCTCTGCTGAGACTGAGTGAGTGGGGAAGGGCTCTGCGAGACTGAGTGAGTGGAGGGCTCTGCGAGACTAGTGATGGGAGGGCTCTGCTGAGACTGATGAGTGGGGTAGGGCTCTGCTGAGACTGAGTGAGTGGGGAAGGGCTCTGCTGAGACTGAGTGAGTGGGAAGGGGCTCTGCTGAGACTGAGTGAGTGGGGAAGGGGCTCTGCTGAGACTGAGTGAGTGGGGAAGGGGCTCTCTGAGACTGAGTGAGGGGGTAGGCTCTGCTGAGACTGAGTGATGGGTAGGGCTCTGCTGAGACTAAGTAGTGGGAAGGGCTCTGCTGAACTAGTGATGGGGAAGGGGCTCTGCTGAACTGAGTGAGTGGCTGAGACTGAGTGAGTGGGGAAGGGGCTCTGCTGAGACTAAGTGAGTGAGGAAGCGGCTCTGCTGAAACTAAGTGATGGGTAAGGGGCTCTGCTGAGACTGAGTGAGTGGGGAAGGGGCTCTGCTGAGACTGAGTGAGTGGTGAAGGGACTCTGCTGAGACTGAGTGAGTGGGGTAGGGGTTCTGCTGAGACTGAAGTGACTGGGGAAGGGGCTCTGTTGAGACTGAGTGAGTGGGGTAGGGGCTCTGCTGAGACTGAATGAGTGGGATAGGGGCTCTGCTGAGACTGAGTGAGTGGTGAAGGGGCTCTGCTGAGACTGAGTGGGGAAGGAGCTCTGCTGAGACTAAGTGAATGGGGAATGGGCTCTGCTGAGACTGAATGAGTGGGGTAGGGGCTCTGCTGAGACTGTGAGTAGGGTAGAGGCTCTGCTGAGACTGAATGAGTGGGGTATGGGCTCTGCTGAGAGTAAGTGGGGAAGGGGCTCTGCTGAGACTGAGTGAGTGGTGAAGGGGCTCTGCTGAGACTGAGTGGGGAAGGAGCTCTGCTGAGACTAAGTGATGGGGAAGCTGCTCTGCTGAGACTGAATGAGTGGGGTAGGGGCTCTGCTGAGACTGAGTGAGTGGGGAAGGAGCTCTGCTGAGACTGAGTGAGTGGGGAAGGGGCTCTGCTGAGACTGAGTGAGTGGGGAAGGGGCTCTGCTGAGACATGAGTGAGTGGGGAAGGGGCTCTGCTGAGACTAAGTTAGTGAGGAAGCGGCTCTGCTGAAACTAAGTGACTGGGGAAGGGGCTCTGCTGAGACTGAGTGAGTGGGGTAGGGACTCTGCTGAGACTGAGTGGGGAAGGGGATCTGCTTAGACTAAGTGACTGGGGAAGGGGCTCTGCTGAGACTGAGTGAGTGGGGTAGGGACTCGGCTGAGACTGAGTGAGTGGGGAGGGGCTCTGCTGAGACTAAGTGAGTGGGGAAGAGGCTCTGCTGAGACTGAGTGACTGGGGAAGGGGCTCTGCTGAGACTGAGTAGGGAAGGAGCTCTGCTGAGACTGAGTGAGTGGGGTAGGGGCTCTGCCTAGACTGAATGAGTGGGGTAAGGGGCTCTGCTGAGACTGAGTGAGTGGGATAGGGGCTTTCTGAGACTGAGTGAGTGGGGTAGGGGCTCTGCTGAGACTGAGTGAGTGGGGTAGGGGGTCTGCTGAGACTGAGTGAGTGGGGTAGGGGCTCTGCTGAGACTGAGTGAGTGGGGTAGGGGCTCTGCTGAGACTGAGTGAGTGGGGTATGGGCACTTCTGAGACTGAGTGAGTGTGGTAGGGGCTCTGCTGAGACTGAGTGAGTGAGGTAGGGGCTTTGCTGAGACTGAGTGAGTGGGGTAGGGGCTCTGCTGAGACTGAGTGAGTGGGGAAGGGGCTCTGCTGAGACTGAGTGAGTGGGGAAGGGTCTC
>JARQOD010013743.1:0-13966 GCA_033576555.1 Oophaga sylvatica
AAAAAATAGTTTTTTTTTGTTTTTTTCCAGAGGCCCCCACGTTGGAAGGTTTTTGAGATGGTTCTGAGCGAGACTCCCTTGGGGTTACAAGGGGTACTGTTTTGTTCAGTAAAGATTGTGGGGACTGGAATCAGGTGTTACTGTTTGGGTCTTATATAAGGGAGTCCCTTCCCATCGGGTTCCCGGGGACAATTGTTCTGTCTAATCTTCTTCCTTTTCCTTTAGTGCTGTGCGTGCGCATCTCCCAAAACAGATAAGACATTTTTTTCTTTTTGTTTTTTGTGCTATTTTTTTGCTTTTTTGCCGCATTTTGGGGGGGGGCCTTCGGGGGTCCCCCCCCGGGGGGCTTTTGCCCTCTCAGTTTAGTTCAGCCCTGAGTTTTACTTTTTGCTTTTTCCTTTTTTTTTCAGTACGCTGTTTTGTTTTGTTAAACCAAGAACTTTTTTAGGTGGAAAGGGTCGGGGATTCTTATTTTAAAAGAAGTTGGTGTTTTCAGGGTTTTTTTGGGGTTGGAAAGTCCCCTCCTATCCTTTTCATTTATTATTTTTGGACCAGAAATTTGCTAACATTTTCCTTTCTGTGTCGTATTTCTTTTTGAAAAACCGCCTTTTACATGGTGGGGTTTTATTATTTTTGGGGGTTCTGCTCCGGGCAGATAGCTTTCCTATTTCTAACTTTGGGTGTAGTTATTTTCTTGGCTGTGAAGGGGCGTCTAGGCCCAAACGTAGGAACGCTCCCGGGTCCCTTAGTTTGGGGGTTGTCAGGGTACGCAACCCCAAAAATTCCAACCTCTTGGTTTTATTGCCTTTTTTCCTGCCCCTCACTACCAAAAACATAAAGTTTTACCGGCTAAAAATTAAAAATTTTAGGGACCACAAAGGGAAAAAATATTGGAAAGAAAAAAGGTTGGCAGGTTATTTTTTTGTTTGTTCTTTTTTTTTTTCTTGTATCTTGGGTGGGGGGGATCTTTTCTCTCAATGGAGTTTGCACGGTTTTTGGGGCCGTGTGGATCAGCTTGCCACTGATTAGAGTATTGTGCATATCTTGCTAGGTTGCCTGTTGTGGAACCTAGATCCCCCGCCAGATTTTGTTTTTGGGGATGGCTATTTCAGATTTCAAAAATAATTGTAAATGTTTTTTGCCTTTAAAAACTAAGTCCTCAGGAACGCTCGAAAGCAGGTTAAAATTTAAAACCCCTCTTTTCCTGCCGGGGGTTTTCCTCAGGATTGGGCTTTTTCCTACACCGGGGACCTTTTTTTGGTGATGTTAGTTTTTTTTCAGGTTTTGGGGTTTTTTAAACGTGAGCCTAATGTCACTACAAGCTGAAAAACCCTTGTTGGATTAAATCAGGGCCTTAAGCGCTGATTATACGTCAAGTTCCGTAGGTGGCAGCCCCTACCAAAGGGAATGACGACGCTTTGGCAGCCCTTTTCCGGAAGGGTCTGTCGAAATGTAAAGGGAATTAGGGGGGAAAACCCCCGTCCCCTTGGTCCTAAATTTCTATTGTCTTACGTTTCAAATTGACAGACTTTTGGTAGCGGAGAAGTAGCGTGGAATGGGGTTTCCTTGTAAACCGCTTCTGAACCCATGCATGTGATAAGGGGTGTCTGGGGGCCACGTCATGTTTTGAAAGGGCAAGGGGTTTAAGTTTTACGTGGTGCCTCTCATGCTATTTCAGTCTCCCCAAAGGGGCGGGGAAAGACTTTGCACCTCGGGGTTGCTTGGGAGTGTTCGACAAAAGTTTTTATTAACTGTCACTTGATATCCTCTGTCCTCTTTTTCTGCTCAGGCTTTCGTTGATTCTGGAGCAGCTATTAACCGGGATTTTTGATTTTGCTAAAAATTTTGGGTTTTCCCTTTAACCCCCAGAAGCTATTTCCCCTACTGGGGACGATTTACCCCTTTGGCTGAGAATAAACCCCATTTTTCTACTAGGTGATAATGAGGGGGAACCGACACCAGGGGGTGCTGCAAATTTTTTTGGGCTGTAAATTTGCATGACATTATCGGGTGGGGTTTCCCTTGGTTTTCGTCTCAAAATTTGGTTGAGCGATACGTACGCAGAAATGGGTATCGGCCGATTTTGGCTGTATCGGGAAATTCCCATCCCCAGTTCCGATATTTTCCCTTTAATCGGATACCGGAATCGGAATTGTCACTGCACGGAGTGTCCGTCGGGCGGGTTTTCAGGGGTCAGCGGAATTTCCTGGAGAAGATGCCGGCGGGCACCCCACTGCTTCATGGGGCCCCCATCCCTTTCCCCCGGGGGGGGTCACATGCATATCTCGCCCAAACGAAATGACGCGGGGAATCGGGCCGTAAAGCAGTCAGTCGAGACGTCACCACCCGGGGGGGCTGGTAAGCGCTGTGCTGCGCCGGGTGTCAGCTCTGCCGTCATTTTTTCCCATTCAAGGGGTCGTCGTGGGGCAAACGTTTAGGATCGTCGGACGGTGTATACTGTTGGGGATTTTTTTTTTTTTTCTTTTTTTACAGGAAGAGGCGCGCGGAATGAGAGAGTAATAAAAAAATGAAAAATGTGTTGTCTCTTATTTCATTAAAATACTTTTTTTGCTGTTTTTTTTTTTAAAAAATTTAAAAAAACTTTGGGATTAATAATGGTCGGTGCTTTTTGACACCTCTCCTTATTTAAACCGGGTTTTTGTCACCGTGCAAACCGGTGCATTAACCCCTTATTCCCCGCTTGCCACCCCCTACAGGGGGAAGTGGGGAAAGCCGGGGAAAGTGCCACAATTGGCACATTTTTTGATGCGCCAATGTGGGGCTTTCTGTAGCCTGTATTAGGCTGTTTAGGGCCAAAAACCTGGGGCCTTTACAGCTTTTTAAAACCGCCGCAGCGTTGCATTTTTCTTGGGTTTAACAAAAAGGGGGGGTCCCACGCCGTTTTTTTTCGAGGGGATCCCCTTTTTTGTTAACCAGGGCCAATAAGCAATGCTGGGCCTGGGATTACAGGTTGCAAGGTCCATGGATATTGGATCCTTCCAGCCCGAAAAACCCGGCCCCACGGTTTTTTCATTGGGGTGGGTTTAAAAAAAAAGGGGGGGCCCCACCCAATTTTTTTTCGAGGGGGGTCCCCTATTTTGTTTAACAGCCAAGCTGCAGATGCTGTGGGGCCCGGGATTATCAGGGTGGGAAGGTCTGGATCTTGGCTCCTTTAAAACCTGAAAAACCTCCTCAGCGGGGTGCTTTTATTGGGGTTAACAAAAATAGGGGGGGACCCCCACCCATTTTTTTTTCGAAGGGAACCCCTATTTTTGTTAACAGTTCCCCTGACTTCACTGATGGGGGCCCCGGGGCTGACCTGGTGAAAGTGGAAAGCAATAAATTAAGCTTTCCATTTCCCCTCCTTCACCCGGGAAGGAACTCATTTTTGGGGGTTTACTGTGAGGCTCAGCATTAGCTGCGGTCCCTCAGTAAAAAAAACCCCTTTTCTAAAGGATTACACCTGGGACCGACTGTGCATGGGATTGGTAAGAATAATTTGTTTATTATTTATTTTTTATTATGGAAAGGGTTTTTTTAGCAGGTAAAAAAATTTTGGTCAAAAACTGTGTGATTATTTCATTAAACTTCTTTTTATTAAAATGTGTGTGTTTGATTTTTCTTTCAACAATAGGGGTTAATAATTGTAGTTGTCTAATTTAAGCTCTCAATTTTAACCGGCTTAAAGTGACCTTTCAAATTTCAAGGGCATTTTAAAACCCCCTTTTTTAACCCCCTTTGCCACGCTAAGGGGAAGGGAATAGCGGGCAAAGGCCAAAAAGGGAAAAACTAATTAGAGATTTCCCTTTCTGGGGTGTCTGGGGGGGGGAAATTTAGTACCCGGGGGGGCCCAAAAAAAATGGGCCCTCTCTGGGCTATTATTTTCTGCCCCCCCTACTGGCTTTTTCTGTCTGGTTTCGAAAAAGGGCGGGAGCCCACGCATTTTTTTTCAGCAATTTTAAACCCCATATATTTATACATGTCATTGGTTTGTACACAAAAATATATTATATATATATATATAATATATATTTTATGTTCTTTCCTTCAAAGTATAATAGCCGCTAATTTTAATTGCCGGCTTTTGTGAAAATGCAGAACCCGACATGAAATGACACTTGGTGTAAAAAGGGTTAACCCTGTCCTTTGCATCTGTTTTCACAAACAATTAAATCAGTCTATGTTCAAAATTTACACCGTAGGGGTTAATTAAAGGTGTAAATGTAGCAAAAAAGTCCATTTTTTTTACAACGAATTTACCCTTTTAATTTAAACCCCAAGGGTAAATTTTGCACACCATGACGATTTAATTGTTTGGAAAAACAGAAAGCAAAGGACTGGTTAACCCCCATGTACACCAAAATTTTTTCATTGGTGCTTCTGTATTTTCACTGAACCTTTAAAAAGGGCAATTTTAATCAGAGGATATTTTTCTAGTAAAGTGAAAACATACAATATTATATATATTCACAATGACATGTTAATATATAATTATAAATTTTATATATAATATAGTATTTATGTGTGTATTTTGTGTTTACAAGGGAAAAAATGGGGGTTTTTTTTTTTCCGATATTTGTTCCCCTAGACTTACATGGGACTTTCCGGGATTTGGGATTGGGTATTGCCCAAATTTTAATGTTCTGGCAACCCTTCCCATTCCGATACTTGGGTATCGGAAAGTAAAGTCAACATATAAATCTTTTTTTATTTGGTCTGTGTTGTAAACCCTTGGGCTGCCAATGTGTTAATACCAACACTCCTTTTTTCTGCCTCCCCCCAGGCTCGATGTTCCGGGACTTTTTGATTGATTTTTTGATGTTTTTTAGAAAAAAGAAAATCTGCACCTTGCCCCCCCCATAGGACTATGATGCGCAAATTAATTAGTCCGGGTGAAAATTTCCCCAAAAGGCCCCTTTTTAAACTTTTCTGTACCTAAACATGACCGCTTTTTAAAAAGGGAATCAGGAAGGTCTACGCCACCCTCACCCCTTAGGTGGGTTTTTTCTTTGTGGACAAAAAAAGGGTTCTTTAAAGGCCGTTATTGATTATTGTCTCTTGAAAAATTAAAAAGTGAAATACATACCCCTTTCCCTTTGTTTTCGACCTTTTTTCCAGGTGAAAAACGCTATTTGGTTTACCAACGCCTCGGGGGGGCGTAAACCTTATTCGCATTAAGAAAAGGGGGATAAATTTTAAACGGTTCAACCCCAAAGGGCATTTTTGAGTACCATTGATGCCCTTTGTGCTACTTAATGCCCTTCCTCTTCCCAAGTCCTTCATGAATGAAATTTTCAGGATTTTTGGGGAAAATTTTCTGTTTGTTTATTTGGTGATATCTAAATTTTTTTCTAATACCTGGGACTCTCAGTAAAACCCATGCTCGAACTTTACCCAGATTTTTGAGAGAAAATGCTCTGTAGGAAGGATCAAAGTGTTTTTTTGGCGACAAGGATCTCATTTCGGGATTCATTTTTCCCCCCATCTGTTATAAAGGGGACCCGGTCAAGGTTCGGGCCATCTGTGATTGGTCCAACCATTTTCATTAAAGATCCAGAATTTTTGGGGTTTTTTTCCAATTTTTACGTAATTTATTGGTAATTTCTGGGTTATTGTTAAAAACCATTAATGATTTGACCAAAAGGGTTCTGATGGGGAAAAATTGGCCTCCTGAGGCAGTCCGCATTTCAGGAACTTAACGAGATTCACTTTGCCCCTGTTCTAGGGCACCCTGATGTTTCCTGCCATTAAGGGAGGTTGATGCCTCTGAAATTGGGCAGGTGCCGTTTTTTGTCCCAAAAAAAACAGAGACCTCTAAAATAACCCTGTGCCTTTTTTTTCTCGAAAAAATTTTTTCCTACTGAACGTAATTATAATGGGGAATTGGGGGGTTATTGGGCTGAAATCTTTTAAGGTGGAGACTGCTGGGGGGAGCCAAAAATCAGGTGGGGGCCTTCGGACCATAAGAATTGGGGTTATTGGGAAACTGCCAAGCGACTCAATCCTAGACAGGCCAGGGTCCGTTTTTTCACACGTTTTAATTTTGTGGTTTCCTTTCTTCCCGGACTAAGAATGTTAAGGGGGTGCCCCCCTCGAGGGGTTTTTTTGGGATTCTCCTTGGGTTTTCTGATCCTTCTGTTTTTTGAAAGAGGGGGGGATTCTTTCCGCCATCTCGCCCAATTTTTAGACTTGCTTTTGGGGGGTGTCAGGAGGATAGGCCCGAGTGCTGCCCCTTTTGGGAAATTTTTTTTGTCCCGGGCCCTGGAAAAAGGTGTAGTCCCCAGATTCATTGTCCCCTTTGGCTGGGTCCCGGAAATTTTTTGGGACCAGAGACTTGGTTTGTCGGGGCCTTTGGGTGGCCTACCTTGTCTGTGATTCAGGAATTTTTTGCAGTCCCGCGGGCTTGCTCTCGCTCCAACCTTGCCTCGCTCCCAGGGGTTTTTTGATGCCATTCCTTGCCCAAGGCCATGGCCCCCAAACCTAGATTTCATTTTCCGACCTTCCTTTTCTAAAATGACCACCATCTGGTAATTTTTGATAGGGTTTTTCCAAAAGATCATCTTGGCCATTACCTATTTTCCCTTTCCCCCTCTGAATTTGGGGCCCTTGTTCCTTTAGCCGGGTTTGTTACACGGGATTCCTAGACATTTTTTTGACAAGGATCCAGTTTTTTTCCCGATTTTGGGGGATTTTTGTTCTAAATGGGTGTTCAAATTTTCTTTCTCTCGGATTTCATCCTCAGACCCAAAGGTCAAAAATGAAGAACAAACCCAAAATTGGAGACAAACTTAATGCTTTTTTTCTGCTTCAGGATTACGGGTTCTTTTTTCCTTTGGCTGAGTTTCTCTTAATAAAAAGGGGAGCTCTGCCACTTTGATGTCTCCGTTTTTTCTGAAATTTGGGTTTTACCCTGATTTTCTTCAGGACAAAACGGGGTTTCTGCTTCCAGGTTGATCGTTGTGAGCGATGCAACAGATTTGGGACCAGAGGGGAAAGGGGTTGTCCCTCCTCAGGAAAGGGCCACGGTTTGCTAACCGGCATAGGCTGAGGGTCCTGGGTTTAAAAGTTGGGGACCTTGGTCGGTTTGCCCAAAAAATTTTCCTATGAGATACATCTCCTAAATTTAACCCAGTTTTTTGGACCTTAAAATCATTGAGTTTTAATCCTGTTTTCTTTTTCGTTTGTTCTTCCAGGGACATTTAAGATCCATAACTTTTTCCAAAATTTTCCTTTTTTTGAAGATTTTTTTTGAGCCTTGGTTCCTTCCCTGTGCCTCCTGCCCCGTTTTGGTTGAGGGATCTGGGAGTTTGGTTTGAGAAAATTTAGATTTCTTTTTTTCTAGAGGGAAAAACTCCATATTTGGTTAAGGGAGGGGTTTTATGGTCAAAGAAAAATTTCTTGGGGTTTGTTTTGGACACCCATGCTGGGAGACCATCCGGGGTATAATAAAAATCACCTGACCGCCCTGGTTGTAAAATAGGGTTGGGTGACCCCCTCAAGGGGGGGGACTGTTTAAAGGGGGTTTAGATGAGTCTGACAGAGATCCCTCGGGTGGAACAGCTTTCTGTCTTTTCCTGAAAAAGTGAGGACTGGGAATCATTTGTTACTGTTTGGTCTTTATAAGGGTCCCCTTTCCACAGGTTCCGGTGATCAATTTTTTTGGGTCTGAATTTCTTCCGGTTTCCCTTGTGCCTTTTGTTGTCTGCATCCCGCTAACGAAAGACATTTTCTTTTTTTTTTTTGGGGTTTATTTTTGCATTTTGTCCTGCATTTTTGGGGGGGCCTTCAGGGGTCCCCCCCGGGGGGGGTTGGTTTTTTGGATTTTTGTTTTGTTTTTCCTTTTTTGTGATGCTGTTTTGTTTTTGTTAAAAGGGAAAACGGGGGGTGAGGGGGTATTGGGATTTTTTTTTGATTTGGGTTTGCTTTTTCTTTTTTTGGGATTCCAAAAAGTCCCCCTTCCCTACCCCTTTCCTATTTATTTATTTTTTGGCCCCAGCGTTTGCTCATACATTTTCTTTCTGTTCATATTTTTTTTTTCAAAACCGCCATTCATGTGTTGGGGCTTTCTATTATTTTGGGTTCTGCCCCGGGGGCAATGCTTTCCTATTCTATTTAGGTGTGTTAGTTTTCAGGCTTTGACAAGGCGTCTAGACCAACGTAGGAAGCCCTGCTGCCCTAGTTGTGGGGGTTTAGCGGGTACGCAATCCCATAGTTTCCCAACTCCTGGTGTATTCCCCTTTTTTTTCCCTGCACCCTCAGCTCCCAAACATAACCCCCATGATTGAGGGGGTGAAAAAATTTCGAGAATCCCAGGATATTTTTGCAAGGTTCCCAATTTGTGGGAAATTGCAATGGTTCCGGCCCATAGGCAAAAGACTCCAAATCCTGTTATGTGTAATCTTGGGGAGGAGGGCCTAATATCGGGATTGTAAGGCCGGTCAGTCCAAGCTTACGCTGAGGTCACAGTGGGGGAGCTGCGCCCCCTGCTCTGTTTTTGACATTTCCCCAGGTTCAGCCCGGATCTTATTGAGGAAGAAATCATGGATGCACTGGGAGGCCCTGCCCAAACGGAGTCTCCCGCCCCGAGGGGGCAGTTTGGAAATTTGCGGGGTTGAAATGGAGCTCCCTCTCAGCGATGCTTTTTGGGGGGGGTGTTTGTTACGGTAGCTGAGGAGTGCAGTAAAAAAGGAAATACAACCAAGCAGTTGGAATTAGAGATTGCAGTACCCTGACTAACCCCCGCAACTAAGGCAGCCGTGGAGCTTCCTACTTTGGCCCTAGACCCTCTCACAGCCGAGAAACAATACACCTAAAATAAAATGGGAAAGCATCTCCCCCCGAGAAAAACCCCAAAGAAAAATAGAAAGCCCCAAACTGAAGGGCGGTTAGAAAGGGGGAAATACTGACACAAAAAGAAAATATGGGGAAAAAACGGGGGGCCCCAAAATTTTCTAAATAGAAAAGGATAGGAAGGGGTATTTACTGAAATTCAAAAAACCCTGAAAAACACCAACTCTACTAATTTAAAAAAATCCCTGAATCAAACCTCAACCACCTAAATTAGTTCTCGGGTGAAAAAAAATCAAAACGCAGCCACAAAAAAAAACGGGAAAAAGCAAAAGTAAAAAAACACAGGGGGCGGACTAAACTGGAGGGCAAAAGCCCCCGGGGGGGCCCCAGAAGGCCCCCCACAAAGTGCGGGACAAAATGAAAAAATTAAGAAAAAAACACACAATAAGAAATTTGTCTTATCTGAAGCAGAGATGCAGACAAACGCAGGCTACAAGGGAAACTGGAAAGAAGGTTTCAGCCAGAAATTGATCCCCGGGCAACCCTGAGGAAAATGACTCCCTTATATAAGACCAATCATAACACCTGATTCCCAGTCCTTCACTCCTCACTATTACCGTTGAACCACCAAGGGAGCCTTGCAAAAACTCATCTCAAACCCATACAACAAAACCCCCCCCTTTAGGGGGGGCACCCAACCCCCCCCCCCCATTTAGCAACCAGGGCGGTAATATTCTATGAATACGAGATAAGGGGCTCCTAGCATGATGTCCGAAAACAACACCCAAGAATTTTCTTCCCGACCCTAACCCCTCCATTTAACCAAATACTGGAGTCTTTGTCTAGAAAAACAGAATTCAAATTTTTCTCAACCCCATACTCCGATGCCCCCAACCAAAAAAAGGGGCAGGAGGGACAGCAGCAGGGGAAACCCCTGGGTCAACAAACCCCTAACAAGGCTTGTGGGAAACGTTATGGATCTTTAAAGTCCCCGGAAGAAGCAAACGATAAGAAACGGATTAAAAAACTCCAGATCTTTAAGGTCCAATGAACCTAGGGTTAAATTTTAGGAGATGCTACCTCATAGGAATATTCTTTGGGGACAACCAGACCAAGTCCCCATTTTAAAACCCAGGACCACATCCATCCCGGGTTAGAAAACCCGCGGGGCCCTTCTCCGGAGGAGGGAAAACCCTCTCCACTACCGGGCCCCCAAATCCTGATACGCTCAAAACCCAGAGTAAACACCGGACAGACAGAAGCCCCTCTTCCTGAAAAAAATGAGGTGAACCCAAAAATTTAACAAAAAAAACGGGACATCAAGTGGCAACAGCCCTATTTTTAAAGAGCAAACTCAGCCAAAGCAAAAAAAGACCCAGTCATCCTGATCAGCGAACAAAGCATTTTAGTAAGTTCCAATTCTGGTTTTTTTTTTCTCATTGACCATTGGCTAGGGTGAAATGCCCAGGGGAAAGACAATTTTAACACCCCTTTAGAAAAAAAAGTCCCCCAAAATCTGGAAAAAAAACTGGACTCCTCTTCAACCAATGTTCTCGGAAAGCCGTGTAAACAACCCGGGTGAAGGAACCGGCACCAAAACAGAGGAGGAAAGGGGAACTTATTTAAAGGCCAAAAATGTATCATTTTGGAAAAACCCATCACAATTACCCCAATGGTGGTCATTCTCTGAGAAACAGGAAGATGGAAAGAAAACCAAGAGATTGGGCCCTGGGCTCTTGGGCACAGGCAAGGCATCAACAAACCATAGACAGAGCAACTTGGGCGAGAGCAAGTCCCGCAGACTCACAAATTTCCCCTGACATCGCGAGACAAGTAGCCACAAAAGGCCCGACTCCCCGAGCCCTCTGGTACCAAAAATTTTGGGATGCCCAGAAAACGGAACAATAATCTAGACATCACACTTTTTTTCCCATTGGCCCCGGGACAAACAATTTAAAAAACAGGGCAGCGCTCGGGCCTACCCCCCTGACACCCCTCCAAGCAAGTCTCAAATTGGGCGAGGGGGGGAAAGAACTACACCCCCCTTCAAAAAACAAAGGGACAGATAGCTCGAGAGCCGAAAGGGAATCCTCGGAGGGGGGCATCCCCCTTTAAACATTCTTAGTCAGAGAAAGGAAACCAAAAAATAAAATTGTAAAAAACAAGGCCACCGGCCTGTCTAGTTTGATCGTTTGGGCAGATTCCAGATAGCCCAGTTTTAGGTCCTAAGGACCCCCACCGAGTTTGGGGCTCCTTCCACCCAAAGTCTCCACTCTTAAAAACCCCACTTAGGCCAATAACTCCCGATTCCCCCACTAAAAATTTGTTCATAGGAAAAATTTTCGAGAAAAAAGGCACAAGGGTTACTTTTAGAGGCCTGGAATTTTTTTGGGACAAAACGGCCCCTCCCCAATTTCAGAGGCATAAACCTCCACCTGAAAAGCAGGAAACAACAGGTGCCGTAAACAGGAGCAGAAGTAACCTGTTAATTCGAAACGCAGAGACCCCTTTAGGGGCCAATTCCCCCCTCAGAACCCTTTTTGGGGCAAATCATTAATGGTTTAACAATAACCGGAAAACCATAAATTTACTATAAAAATTTGGGAAAAACCCAAAAATCTCTGAAGACCTTTAAAAGAAGTATTGGACCCAAACACAGATGGCCTGAACCCTTTACCCGGTCCATTTTAAAACGAGGGGAAAAATGAATCCCCGAAATAGATCTTCGTACGCCAAAAAAACACTTTGATCCCTTCACATACAGAGCATTCTCTCCAAAATTGGAATACAGTTTCGAACAGTTTCAATGGAGTCCCCCTCATTAAAAAAATCAAGATATCATCCAAAAAACAATCAGAAATTGTCCACAAAATCCTGAAAATTCATTCATAAGGACTGGGAAACGGAAGGACATTAGTGAGCCCAAAGGGCATCACAAGGGACCAAAAGCCCCTTTAGGGGGGTTAAATGCCGTCTTCCATTTATCCCCCCGCTTAAAAGGAAAAAAGGTTAACGCCCCCCTAGGCAAACTTGGGAAACCCAAATAGCGTTTTTCACCTGGAAAACAGGTCAGAAATCAAGGGTAACGGGTATTTATATTTTACAGTAATATTGTTCAAAAGAGAAAATCAATACACGCCTTAATAAACCTCTTTTTGGACAAAGAAAAAACCGGCCCCTGGGGGTGAAGAGGATGGTCGATATGCCCTTCTCCAATGATTCCTTGATTAAGACCATAGCGTCAGTTCGGGTACAGACAATTTTAAAAAAGGCCCCTTTAGGGAATTTATCCCTGGCCGAATTCAATAGCGCGTCATAAATCCAGGGGAGGCAGGGGTGCAATTTCTTTCGCTAAAAACATCAGAAAAATCAAAAAAAAAGTCAGGAAAACTGGCCCGGGGGAGGGAGAAAAAAAAGGGTTTTGGATTTAAAACATTTGGACCCCAACTGGTTTCAGACACAGTTTCCAAACCAAAAAAGGATTAAAGGACTGTAACAAGGGGCCCAGCACTATAATGTAAGCAGATTTTATAGAACCAAAAAAATTTCAGCACCCTGTGATCAGGTTAAACCCTCATTCACCTGGTAAAAATGGGTTTATTTTTCAGCCAAAGGGGAGAAAACAATCCCCAGTAGGGGGAAAAGACTTTTGTGGGGTATCAAGGGAAACCCCCAATTTTAGCAAAACATAATCCATCAGGTAAAAAGCTGCTCCAAAAACAACAAAGCCTGACAGAAAAAGAGGAAGAGGCATTAAGTGACAGTTAAAAAAATTAGTCTGAACCCTACCCCAAACAATTTAGCGTAAAAGGGTTTTCCCCCCTTTTGGGGAAAATGAAATACATGGGATCCCACAGTAAAACATAACCCTTTTCGCTTTCGAAAATCAAACGTGTGCCCCCGACACCCTCCTCCACGCATGGGCTAGCAGCTTGGCTCACAAGGCAACCCACCCCACCTACTTTCCCTACGCAAAACCGTAAATTTGAATCGCAATGACAAAAACTTTTGAGCCCAAAGGGGGGACAGGAATCCCCCTTTAAAAACCCTTTTACATTACCCCGACAGACCCTTTCCCGGAAAAGGGGGGCCCCAAAGCGCGTCATTCCATTTGGTCGGAGGGCCCCCCCTTCAATTTTGGGCAGAAAAAAAACCCCAGCTTCTCAACCCCCTGATTTAATCCCAACAAGGCTTTTTCACTTGATCAGTGACATTGGGGCCACGTCAATTAACCCCAAAGCCTGAAAAAATGCATCAACATCACTCAAAAAAAAGGGTCCCCAGGGACAGGGAAAAAGCCCCCTCCTGAGATCGCCCCCAGGAAGAGATGATAATTTTAACCCGCGCGCTGTTTTTCCCCAGGACTTAATTTTAAGGCAAGAAAAAATTTACAATTTTTTTTGAAATTCGAAACAGCTCGTCCCCTAAAAACAAATCTGGAGGGGATCCTAGGGGTTTCCAAAGGGAACCCCAGCAAATATGCAGCAATACCTGAACCCCATGGAAACTGATCCCCACCCAACAATGTGCAAATCCATTGGGGGAAAAGATCCCCCCCCAGCACCCCGGAACAGAGGGGGAAAAAAAAAAATGCAAAAAACAGAAAAATATCTCGACAAATTTTTCCTTCAAAATATTTTTTTCCCCCTGTGAGAAACCTTTCAATTTTTTGGCCGGGGTTTTAGTTAGGTAGCGAGGGTTTCGGGAAAAAAGGGAAAAAAAACCAAGCAGTTGGAACTAGAGATTGCAGTCCCTGACAAAACCACCGCAACTAAGCAGCCGTGGAGCGTTCCCCAGTTGGGCCAACCCCGTCACAGCCGAGAAAATAACACACCTAAAAATAAAATAGAAGCTACTGCCCCGGGGCCGAACCCCAAAGATAATAAAAAAAAGCCCCCCCAAAAATGTAAAGGCGGTTAGAAAGAGGAAAAACTGCACAGAAAGAAAATAGTATAGCAAACGCTGGGGCCCAAAATAAAAAGAAAAGGATAGGAAGGGGGACTTACTGCAATCTCAGAAAACCTGAAAAAACACCAACTTATAATTTCAAAAACCCCAGTCACACCCTTACCACCTAAATTTTTTCTTGGTGTAAAAAAAAATCAAAAAAGCAGACTGAAAAAAAAAATGGAAAAAAAAAAGTACAAAACACAGTGGTGGTTAAATGAGGGGGAAA
>JARQOD010013744.1:0-13964 GCA_033576555.1 Oophaga sylvatica
ACAATCCCTGCATGTTGATTGGTGCCCTAAAGAGTGCCAAAAATGCAGGGCGTGCACCAGAACTCCCTCCAAGGAAAAAGGGAAATGCTCAGTGCTCGCTGAGTACCGCGAGTACAGCGATGCTTGGTCGAGTAACAAGTATTACCGAGCACGTTCGCTCATCACTAGACCTGACCCAAAGTATAATTACCCTTCTTTTAATTTATCATATATTCATGTTAAAATACAAGATTACAAGATTTGGCTGCACATTATAATAAGATTCTAAGAATGCTGAAGCATGCTCAAAGACAAGTGACTGACTAGTTTATTATGGGAATGACAGTCTTTTCTATACTATGTAACTCCCAAAGATACAACTATGACAGAAAACTAAGCTTATTACTTTGGTAAATCTATCTAAAAGGAGGGTGACAAACAAAGAAATGCTTGATTGGAGGAAGATACATTTCAAAGAATGAATTGTGGCTGAATTTCTTTCATTTCTGGGCATAACTGACATGTAATTTCTATATTTTCAAAAATCATTTTTTTTGTTTGAATTAATAATCATCAAGTAGAATACTATAAAGATTGAAAAACTCAAGGGACTCCAAAGTGATTTTCAAAATATCCTCAATTTGACTACAAAACTCACAATTTCCCTAGATTCTTTCATATAGAACTTTTACCAGAAGAAAACATAATCAGAAGATTTAATTTAGATTTTTTTCCTTCAAATCTTGCATTAAAATAACTTCAACTATGACTTGAACATTATACTAAATATTTCAGTAAAGAAAAAACAAAGGCACATCAAGCAGATTTTCTAGCAAGCCTGCCTGAAAGTAGTACTTAGTAGCCTGAAATTTGGGTTGAAAGTTGTGTTGGAGTAATAATGAGTTCCAGCTGCTTTATGAAGTTTCAATAACTATGTGGATCTTAACAAAAAGTTGAAATAACTTTCCTTTTCCTAAAGGCATGTTAAACCTTCAAATCTTTTCAAACACATCACTTTATACGCTTTCCTTCTGTGAGAATGGAGGAAGATTTTCATTAAACCAGTAAAATGGAAAATATTTTTCCCTTCCTCAGTAATGCAGCGTGAAAGAACAGTTTAACTGGTCATGTTTTCCAATTTGTACATTTTCCCTATAAAAACATGGCTTCAATACATGTTGATCTTTATGTCATTTTTATAAGCCATTCTGTGCAATTACATGCTACGGTACATTAATGGATGTGCATAAAAAAATGCTAACTCTTAAACCAGCTTGATATTTAATGTGTATATTCATATGCATATATTAGTTCTATTTATTTTAAATGCCACATAAATTTTCTGTACACAAATTAATAGAATTTCAATTAAAATCAATATTCTCCATGTATTTTATGACCAACTATGTGACAGAAAATTTTGACTTTGTTTTAGGTTTCACAAAACTGTAAAAAACACCCCACTCATAGGCACATTTAAATGAATACAAATATTTAACAAACAACTATTGGAAATTATAAAAGCTGCAAAAAAAAAAAAAAAAAAACAGCTGAAAAAAATATAAATTATGTTATGTTTTTTTTATGGTTACTTAACACCCTCACTTATACTGGACATGGTATGAAATAAATTTCTTCCCTTGAAGGGGACATGCATCATTAATATGAGAACTACATGTTTTAAATTGTGGCAATGTTTTAATATATCCTTTCCTTACTGAGGGCAGTTAACAAAAAATGTCAGTTGAAAAAATTGGACACATAATTTACCGAAACAGCATTTGGGAGGAAATTTCAAAGAATTGTAAAGCTAACAATATTGAGTTGTTTAATATTTAGTACTCTAAGTACCGTATATACTCATGTATAAGCCGAGATTTTCAGCACCTTTTTTGTGTGCTGAAAATGCCCCCTCGGCTTATACAGGAGTCATAGGGCAGAAACCAGCGGGGGAGGGGATGCGGCGGCAGGAGCCGGTGGCTAGGACATCATACTCACCCTCCCCGTGCCATCGCTGAACGTCCCTGCAATCCTGCGTTCTCCCCGGCTTCCTGCAGCTCTCCAGCGCTGAGCGGTGAGGTAATACCCGCTCATTAAGGTCATGTAATATGGATGCGACGCCACTCCCATGGACGTGGCCTCCATATTCATGGCCTTAATGAGCGGTATTACGTCACCGCTCAGCGCTGGAGAGCTGCAGGAAGCCGGGGAGAGCTGCAGGAAACCGGGGAGAACGCAGGATTGCCGGCCGGGACGTTCAGCAATGGCACGGGGAGGGTGAGTATGATGGAGGAGGGTGGGGGGAGCATGGAGGAGGATAAGGAGCATGGAGCAGGATGGGGGGAGGACGGAGAGCACGGAGCAGAACGGGAGGAGGACGGAGAGCACGGAGCAGAACTTGGGAGGACGGAGAGCACGGAGCAGGACGGGGGGGAGGACGGAGAGCACGGAGCAGGACGGGGGAGGACGGAGAGCACGGAACAGAACGGGGGGAGGACGGAGAGCACGGAGCAGGACGGGGAGAGGATGGAGAGCACGGAGCAGGACGGGGTGGGCACAGAGGAGAATGGGGGAGTGCAGAGCTGGATGGGGGAGCACGGAGCAGGACGGGGAGGATAGAAAGCACGAGCAGGACAGGATAATGGAGCAGGAGGAGGGGAGCACAGAGGAGAATGGGGGCGCACAGAGCTGGATGGGGGAGCACAGAGCAGGACGGCAACTTATACACCCGGCTTATACGCGAGTCAATAAGTTTTCCAAGTTTTTGTGGCAAAATTAGGGGGGTCGGCTTATACACGGGTCGGCTTATACCTGAGTATATACGGTACTTTTTTGTCCCTGAAGTAAAAAACATAATAATCTGTAATTATAGTATTCTATCTATCTATCTATCTATCTATCTATCTATCTATCTATCTATCTATCTATCTATCTATCTATCTATCTATCTATCCATCTATCTAACTATCTATCCATTCCAGCAGCCTACTACTACTACATCTTGCACATGTAAAATAAAAAAGCTGTTCTTCATGTTTTTCCATAGCATTGTATTTACGTTTGACTGTTATTAATATTTCACACTTAAAATATGGTAAACCAGACACAAGTTTGGTTACTTATGATTTACTGGTGCCATGTTTTTGCAGTCGTGAATTCTGTAGCCTATAATTATGATTGTTGTTTTATATCTATGGTTGTGTCATTATCTGTGCAAGTTTTATATAAACGACCCAATAAGTCTCACACACTTGATTCTTCAGTTTAGACCGCAAAGTGCTCTGATAGTGTATGCAAAGTACGTAATAAATCCAGATAGATGAGATCTGGGACAGATATGAGAATCTAGCCTCTCTTTGCGGTTTACTTACAGTCTACAGGAAATGAAGGAGAGATTCTTCTGGCAGATATATTTCTAACAATACCTTAGGGCTTTTAAATTTCTTTCACTAAATAGACTCTTAAGTGCTATACATTGCTGTTTTTCCCCACACCATGCATAGTGTTACTTTTAGCATATTCATTTTGCATGGAAAAAGGTGTATTAATACCAAATTGTAGATAGGTAAACTATTATAATTGTTATTTCAGGTTGTAGCTTGTGATTATAGCATCAATTAGAAGTGGAAGCTTTAATTTTTATTACTGCACAAGGTACTTATTTGTCAAAGCTAAGAAAAAATATAATGGGTAACACATACAAATTACCTGTTCCGAAAGGAAGAGGACTAGAACTCAAGCGCCAGCTATTGGAAGTAGTTATCCTAAAAGTCAATATCGACCCTTTAAAGAGCTTTGCCATATGACTTAGGATAAAATCCAAACGAGAATCTTTTATCCTACGTCATATAGCAAGGCTCGTTAAAGGTTCAATATTGACTTTTAGGATTGCTACTTCCAACAGGTGATGCTAGAGTTCAAGTTCTATTCTTCTCTGAAGAGGAATTTGCATATTTAATTTCACAGAGAAGCATTGCATGGCTTGTAAGCCTCCTCCCACTCGCATGCTCGTCATGTTACTCTCCGCAAGGAGAAATGTTACCCATTAGGTACATGGAACACAATAATTTATACAATAAGTCATTTTCTGATGAAAGTTTTCCTTTAAAATATGTAAAATGGAGAAAACTCCGGTACATTAGTCTAAGAAACCTATATTAGCTAAAATGAAAGGTCACCCTGTGAGATCAGCTCCTGCTCTGGCATATTCATACTGTCAATGTGTTTCATTAGGATTGCAGCAGTATAATATTACTGCACTTTTTGCAGCAGTGGAGATGCCAAAAGTTTAAAGGGGGTGTGGAAAAATTACTGAAAAGAATGCATTAAAAAAATACTAGTGTTACTAGTGCATTTTTATCAATTAATAAGATGGAGAGTGAATGAGCATTTCTGTAATGCGGTGGCCTCTAGGAAAATGGCCGCCGGAGGCGGCGCATGTGCAGATTGAGATCTCAGGAGACGAGATCTCATTCTGCACATGCGCTGCCTCCGATGGCCATTTTCATGGAGGCCATCGCATTACAGCAAAGGAAGTCGGGGGCTCCGGGCTTTCACAAAATGTCAGTGGAGCCCCGCACCACCGAATCTGCCGCACCAGCTTTGGTGGAGTCAGATCATCGCCAGACCACCGAACACCTCCAGTGACCCTGCTCCACCAGCGCTCCCGATCACACCCTACCCCCCCGGTAAGCTGAATTCGGACTTTAAGACGGGCCCTCATTTGAAGCATTAGTTTTTTCCCAATTTTTCTTCTGAAAATTTGGGGTACATCTTATGGTCCGGTGCATCTTATAGTCCGAAAATACGGTATATGTATAAATATATATGTATATACACTAAGTAATTGCCTCAAGATAGTATAAAGAAAAATAAAAAATATCTGTAAATTATAATTTGAAATTCAATTGGGGCATGTGTTTTGTAGTACTACTAATCAGACGGCTGGGCCAGAAGTTGCGGGGCTTCTACTCCTGCTACACCTCTCGCATTTTTAACCTTGGTATATTTTTACTTTTTCTTCTACACTACCCCATCCATTGCCACTTTTTCTTTTACTATACATTTTGTATAATTCTGTACCTTTTGACAATATTTTCAACCCCAGTTATTCAAACCTTGAAAGAGGGTTTAATAAAAAGTGTAGGAAAACAAATATCTGGCAGCAGGCCACAGTATAGTTTCAACATTATAAGTATTATTATATGTGGTCTGTATGGTTGTCAGATTGGACTAGAAAAACAGGTGTGCAAAAACAGAGACAAAGTTAAATATCTACTCTATTTTTTAAATGTTTTTTTTTTCTCAAAAATTGTGTAATAAGAAATGCTAGATAGGCACATGACCAAAAAGCCAGTACTTCCAACAGGGCGCTGTATTGGTGTGGTGATACAGATATAAAATTTGACTAGCCAAAGCAGATGTGAAAAAATGAGAAAAAATCTTCTGAAATGTTTAAAAATCGGGTATTTTTTGTGATTTGCATGAATCGTAAATTATTCGAATTCGCAGGATTTGCAAATTTCATAAAATTTGACTCAAATTCGATTGATTCGATCTTCTATAGTTTATACACATAATTTCTACTTGTCTAGAATACTCTGCATAAAATATTGTTTAAGTAAATAATAGATTTCCGTGCTATCAATCCATGTTAACAATAGACTGATGGTAACATTATATCAGAACAGTAAAGGGTTTGCAGAGATTTGTTGTCCTTATTTTAGATCTTACTCTTTCCATATGGCCATATGATCCCTTGCTATTAGCTTCCACCTTGTTGGCTTATGCTTCCAAAATGCATCAGGAGTCAGCCTCAGTGAAAACCTGATATTAAAAACTAACAGGCTTATGCCAGGGAAAACATGGTCTCCTCCTGGTTTCAAAGAAACCTTCTTTTTCATAAATGCAGCCATGCTTTTCTAATAAAAACTCATTAAACTATGGTTATGAAGGGATGAAGCAGGGTAAAAAAACACACAATCAAACATGTCCCTTTGAACTTTGATTCTTTCTTTTTTCGTCTCTGCAATGCAAACAGTTTTGCTGTTACGGTGGATACTATTCCTTTAAAGGCAAACCAGTATATTAAGTATCATTTAGAAACATCATTAGAATTGAATGATAAACTGAAGACAGTACTTGAAAGCTTAGCTGGAAGTTTTTCTTCTTGGCGTCTATAAACAGTGGTTGAATAAACTCTTCTAAATGACTTTCCATATAATATTCTTTTTCAATGAGTGTAGCTCATAACCGCTCAATTCATTTACTGAAAGTGAAAACAAATGTTCACGTTCACATTTTTCACATGTACGTGCAAAGTAGATAGAGGAAAAAAACAATGGAAGAGTGGATTGTAAATATTTTAGAAATAGAAAACAGTCTGCTTATGCTTAATAATGATACGGAGTTTCAAATAACAAAAGTAAGAACAAGTTGCTGGAAGATCAAAGATTGTTCAGAAGTTTAATACCATTCTAAGCTCTAATCTCCAGGGAGATAATAAGCCTTTGTAACTCAGGTTATTTTTATCCTTCTCAAGACGTTATTGATATTGTAAAGATATTGCTGTTGAATGAGGTTACAATGTTCAAATCAGATAAACTCACAGAAAACCAAAATATGTATTCAAAGCCAAGTGGCAATTTTTCTAATAGTCCTAAGTCTAATATTAGCAAAATTGCGGGAACATCTCATTTGTTAGCTTGCTTTATTATGTTAAACACTTCAGTCCAATTTGCTTCCAATTTTTTGGGACAAAGTTTTACTTTTACTATTTTTTTTTCAGTAGCTACAACATATATTTAGCTACTGAATTTATCAATTTATAATTTGTGATGGGTTGTAAAGGTGTGATGATTGTGTCGATTTCAATAAAAAAAAAATCTGTCAGTGAAACACTTGACTACAATTTTATGCTAAGTTGAACTGATATGAATGTGATTGAATTGCAATACCATATAGAATTTGTGAACTGGTGTGGCACTATTTTTTAATAAAATATATATGAAGATAAGCGGGCAACACTGAAATGAGAGAAACAGGGATCTGCCATGTGTATAAAACCATAGTAATACAACAAAGTGGAGAAAGAGTATACACAATTTGGGATCAACCTGTACAAAAATATTTATTCAAGCAATATAACTATATCAATACACACATAGGCATGGACAAAACAGATAAAAACAGTTAAAAAGACAGATAGGCAGAAGAACAAGAGCACTGACCGATGGAATTAAAGCCCAGGACATAAAGCACTTAAATTATAAGATACACATTCATTATCGAAATCCAAGTCACAAATAAATAACAAATGTCAGGCCGGCATATAGACATATACCTGAAGAGGAATAACAGGGAGTAACATCTATGACCTAAAATAAGGTAATTGCTGACAGAGCAAAAACGCTCTAAAGAAAACACCCATGAATCCCGGCCAACAAATGTGAACCTGAAATGTCCAAATGGTCAAACGGACATGGAAATGCGGAAGTGCTAAGTGCAGTCCATGGGGAGGTCGGACCCCACGCGTATCGACAACAAGTGCCTTCATCAGGGGCATAAGTAACATAAAGGTTTAACTTACCTATATATAGTGCGATAAATGGGTAAAATTAATAACAGCTGTGAAGATGCAAAAGCTCACTGAGGTGCTGCAGCGTTCATCTCAGTTCTGGTTTGCTGACATCAAACATGGAGGCTAATACCCGCCTCCATCCACATAGTGCATGTGCGCTGTGATACCAAGACGACCAAGACGCTATAAGCGTGCTGCATTGCACCGGTATTCTAGCAAATATGTACGGTGCTGACAGCAAACATAGAGGTTACTACCCACTCTATTCACATAGGGCGTATGCGTGTGATATTAAGAACAAGGAGCTACAGGCATAGTGCATTATCCCAGCATTCTAGCAATATGTCTGGCATGAGAGCAGGTGGCTGTCCATAGTCACTTAATGCACAAACACTGTGTTATGCATGAGAAATCCAAGGACACTGTAAGCAAAATCTCAGAGTACACTTGGTGACAGTTACTAAACACAACATCCAGGTAATTACCAACCCACATTTATATGGTACACACGCACTGGGGAAAATCAAAAGACAATGTTAGTGTATTGCATTTAAATAGAATTCACATAACACAAACACGCTGTAATAAATGCTCTGAATTTGCTGCATTCTCCAACATGCAACCCTGTTACATTAGTTTTTCCTATTTATGGGGCAAAGGGGGAAAAAATACCCACCCACCTTTAAACAATATGCATGCGCTATGCTAGTTGAGCCGACTAGTGTTGAGCGATACTGCTCGATATCTAAAAATATCGTATCGGAATGGTATCGCCGATATCACTAAATATCGTCGATATCCGATTCCGATACCGGAAGTCCCATGTAAGTCTATGGGAACAAAATATCGCAACAAAAAAAACCCTTTCTTTCGTTGTAAACACAAAATATACACACATAGAATACATATATATATATATATATATATACATGTCATTGTGACATATATATATACATATATTTATAGTTTATACACTTCTACATAGAAAAATAGACTCTGATTCAATTGCCGGGTAAAGCCGTGACATACCCCATAGAAGTCGACGGGCTCGGTGCCGAGTACCCCCAAAACCTCTGGCTCTGTGCGACTCAACTTGGGCGTCACGAACAGGATTCTGTAGCTCGCTATAAGCGAGTCCTGTGTGCCTGAATTGAACTGGTTTTGTGCTTGAGAATTGCTAAAATCATCAGAGAATGTATTTGCCATTTTTCCGCCATATCTGCGTCACAACGAGGCACTGGTGAAGAAGAAGGGCGTGCTCTTCGTGGGTGTACACTCACTCAGTGGCGCAAAAACGATGGCCGACCACTTTAAATGGTACTGCAATGTAAGATCGTGCCCCACAGCTCTTCAGTTCCGCCTCCTCATCCTCCTCAGTGTGCGGAAACTAACACGAAGGTCCCGCCTCACTACAAAAGAGGGGCCCTCTCCAGATGCTAATGACACATGTGACTTGGCAGAGATGGCTAATGGACACGAGCAGAAGTGTGAAGGGATGGAGCAGTCAGAGCTCTCCCCCCACGGAAGCGACCCGATCGCCACGGAACCACCGTTGGGCACCCGGCCTGGAAACCCTCCTACGCTGCAAGAAGCGGAGGATACCCTAAGAGGCCTGGCCCGGCACCGGGAGGAGGTCGCAGGATGGAAGCCAGCTGGCGTGCACTAAAACTAAACTTGGAGCGGCGCCAATCCCTCTTACCTGAAGTGTCTGTACCGGAAGGTGAGGCACCCGTTCTAGTAGAGGAGTCCGTGCGGGCATCCCAGCCCTTGCAATGTGATCCGGTTGACGTTGTCGCAGTGGAGGCACCCGTTCCTGCAAAAAACTCTGCACCGGCAGCACCCCAGATCCCGCTGTCTGCCCCCGTCGCTGAGACAGAAGAAGCGACACCCGTCCTCATGGAGGAGGCCGCGCAGGCACCAGAGGTCTACCTGTCTGTACCGGAGCCCCGACTGTCATCTGTTCCAGAGCCGGCTGCTTCCTCCGCAGGTGAGCGCCGCCAGGACTGGGGGGCGCCAGGAGAGCTGCCGCAAACCGGACATCGTAAGCTGCAGTTTGATGGTGGAGACATGGAGATGCTGGTGGAGGAGAATTACAACCGGCGTCAGGAGGAAGAGTGGAGACGTTGGGAGCGGGAAGCAGAGCGACAAAGGGAGCAGCGAGAATCCCAAAAGCTTCGGCAACGTAACCTGGAGAAGGACCGGGCAGATAAGGACCGGATGAGAAAAGATAAAGGAACCCTGTGGGAGCCGCGGCGTAGGGTGCAGTACGGAGCTTTAAATTAAAGGTGGTTGGGGCTTCATCCAGGAGCCTGGACTTTATTTAGAAGTGTTTGTGACCCGGCGGGACGTGGAGGCTCACCTCCCAGAAGGACACCCGGGGAGGGACCTGTTGCCAGGAGACTTGGTGACTTACACCCGACACTGGGGTTACAATGGATGGTACGCCCTAAATGTTACCAGGTGCGACCCCTACTCCCCAGAGTGTCAGGAACCTGTGAGACCCTCGGAGCCTTCAGCCTCCCACATCCAGGCCTCTGCACAAGTGCCCACCCCACGCCGTAAATCTCCCCAGCCTCCCTCAGTGGGTCTCCTCAGCAGCCCCAGCTATGGACATGATAACTATAGCTGGCCCGTACCCGGCGCCTGTTAGGCCCCCTGGGGTTCGTTCAGTCCGGTACATAGGGCTCCAGACCCGGAGGGAGATGAAAGAGGTGGCCACACAGACACAGATAGCGGGTCACGACTTGACTGTACAGGCCACACGACGTCATCAGGTCCTGGTGGTCCTTGGTGTCTCGGATGTTTGGCAAGCATCAGAAGAGTACCAGGTGGTACCTGGAACACCCCTGCCAAAGAATTATAAATAACCCGGACAGGGTCCCTGTATGTAAATAGTTAAATATGTAAATAGTTAAATTGTTGATGTACCCGGACGGGTGAATGTTCATAAAAATTTTTTTAATTTAATAAAAACACAACACAGTTTTCATTACTTTTATTACAGTCTCATCCTGCGACGCCATCGATCTCCTGTAAAAAAATGAAAAAAAAAAACAGCAGTATACCACCTGTACGACGCAGTCCATAGTAACGAGTGTCCCACGACGATCCAGCTCTGCTACATCAGAATGACAGGCAGAGCCTGTCATCCCGGCGCAGCACAGCTGATTACCTGCTTCCCCGGCGGTGACGTCATCGGACTGCTTTACGGCCGGGATTACCCTGCAGTCACTGCAGTTATCGCGAAAAACTGCATGTGACCGCCAGGGAGAAGATAATGGCGGCCATCAAGCAGTCCAGGACGTGACCGCCGGAGATCTTCTGCCAGGTAAGTGCCGCTGACTCCTGACAGACCCGACCGACGGACACTCACAGTGACAGTGACAAATCCGATTCCGGTATCCGATATGACGAAAATATCGGTACTCGGAATCGAAAGCCCGATACAGCTAATATCGGCCGATACCCGATATTTGCAGTATCGTATCGCTCAACACTAGAGCCGACTGAAAATGCTAAAGATAGACTAATGAACTTAAATAGTCAAACCACGCAAGCGCATATCGAAAATCCCATAAATGCACTAACTAGTGCAGCATAACTAAGACAGATGTTAAAACCACAGTAGAATCGTCATAACGTACGTATGTATGGTTACGGTCAAAGAGGATGTATCATATTTTTAATATACATTTACAGTATATATGACGGCACATAGATTTGCGCATAAAGATTACACTGCAATCAGAATGCTAGTATATCAACACCCAAATAGTAAAGTCTACCATAATAACATTCACAAGTTAAGGTATCTACAAGAACAAGAAATTAGTTGAAATCTTGAGCAAAAAGGTTTTAAATATGCAGTATATAAATTTCCTTTTCAATGGTTTAAGCAGGTTGATGTGGTACACCTGGTATGGCTTTCTTCTCCTTGGTTGGTGAACCCTGTAGTTGACCTACAACCACCTCATATGGCCCCTGCCATTTGGCCAGAAATTTACTTTCGACCTTTGGGACCAACACCAATACCCAGTCTCCAAAGCTAACCTGTATCAGCCTCGCCGACTGATTGTAGACCCGTGCCTGGGTCCCTTGTACTTGAATTAGGCTCTCCTTCACAATAGGAATAACTCTTACAATCTGGTCCTGCATCTGGGCCAAATGATTGATAATGTTCGGGTGGGGTGTAACTTCTACTTCCCAGGTCTCTTTCACAATATCCAGAAGTCCCTGAGGGTGCTATCCATATAGCAGCTTGAACGGTGAAAACCCGTTGATGCCTGTGGGACTTCCCTAAAAGACAACAGCAGGTAAGGTAGTAGGCAATCGGAATCTTGGCCATCCTTCTCCACGACCTTCTTATTATGGATTTCAAGGTGTTACTGAACCTCTCCACTAGGCCGTCCATCTGCCGGTAGTACACCAATTTCCTGAGTTGTGTAATCTGGAGAGCTTTAAGCAACTCCTTCATCACCTCGGACATAAAAGGAGCTCCTCAGTCCATCAGGATCTCATTTAGCAGGCCCGGGCTATACTTCTGCTGGAGGAGTTTCTCAGTGGTACTACGTCCGGGTACCATGTTGCATAGTCCATCACCACCAGGATGTATTGGTGCTCTCTGGCGAACTTAACTAGGGGCCCTTACAAGGTCGATGGCAATCCAGTCAAATGGGTTCTCTATAATGGGCAATGGCACTAGGGGACTACAGAAGTGGGATATGTGAGCAGTTAGCTGACAGGTAGGGCAGGACCGGCAGTAATTAACACTCTGCAAGCTGGAAAGGCATTATGCTAACAGCAACTTCCCATGCTGCAGTCCATGGGTTTGGTGGACATGGGAAAATGAATGGCTATTTGCCCTGGACCATGACAACTCCAACAGATTAATTCCTTATCAATGACCTTTGACAACCCCTCAGCGACCCTTTATGACCTCGAACTCCCCCAGCTGTGGCTCTATTACCCTTTGTTTAACCAGCAATAGCACAAAAAGAGGACTCAACCCCTTCCCGACCTTTGACACAGCGTATGCGTCATGAAAGTCGGTGCCAATCCGACCTATGACGCATACCCTGTGTCATGAAAGGATCGCGTTCCTGCGGGCCGGGAGCCCGGGGTCACTCAAAGGTCACCCGACCCGCAGTTACAGGACCCTTTGTGCTTCACCACAGGGGGGTTGGCTTAACCCCCCCGTGGCCACGATCACTCTGATTGGCTGTTTAAAAGTGAAACAGCCAATCAGAGCAATCTGTAATATTTCACCAATTAATTGGTGAAATATTACAATCAGCCATGGCCGATGCTGCAATAGCATCTGCCATGGCTGGACACCGGGACCTGACCCCCCACACGTAGTCACGGCGGCGTTACGGCCCTTGCCACCGAAAGATGGCAGCGATCGGTCACCGCCGTCACTAACAGCTCCCCTCCTCCTTTTCTCCGATGCCCCACCTTCCGATCCCCCCCAACCTTCCGACCACCCTACTCACCTCTCCCGATCCACCGATGTCCCTGGATCGGTCCCGGCGTCCGCCCGGGCCTCTTCATGGGCGCCGCCATCTTGGAAAATGGCGGGCGCATGCGCAGTGCGCCCGCCGGCCGGCGCATGCGCAGTGCGCCCCCCAGTGTCCAAAAATTTATTTTGATCACTGTGATAAACTGTCACAGTGATCAAAATAAAAAAAAGTAAATGAACCCCCCTTTATCATAGGTAGGGACAAATAAAAAAAAATAAAGATTTTTTTTTTTTCCTATTAGGCCCTGTGCACACGTGCGATTTTGCTGCGGATCCGCGCGTATTTTGCTGCGGATCCGCGGCGGATTTCGCTGCTGATCCGCGGCGGATCAGCAGCGAAATCAGCCGCGGATGCGCAGCGATATCCGCCGCAGATCAGCAGCGAAATCCGCGCGGATCCGCAGCAAAATACGTTGCGGATCCGCAGCAAAATCCGCAACGGTTGTGGCGGATTTCGCTGCGGATCCGCGGCGGATTTCGCTGCAGATCCGCGGCGGATTTCGCTGCTGATCCGCGGCTGATTTCGTGCGTCTGCTGGGATCCGCGGCGGATTTCGCTGCGGATCCGCGGCGATTTCGCTGCTGATCCGCGTCGCGATTTCGCTGCTGATCCGCGGCGGATTTCCTTCCGCGCGATTTCGCTGCTGATCCGCGACTGATTTCGCTGCGGATCCGCGCGGATTCGCTGATTTCGCTGCGGATCCGCGCTGATTTCGCTGCTGATCCGCGGCGGATTTCGCTGCTGATCGCTGCGGATTTCGCTGCTGATCGCCGGCTGATTTCGCTGCTGATCCGCGCGATTTTGCTGCTGATTCGCTGCGGATCCGCAGCGGATTTCGCTGCTGATCCGCGGCTGATTTCGCTGCTGATCCGCGAATGATTTTGCTGC
>JARQOD010013745.1:0-13749 GCA_033576555.1 Oophaga sylvatica
TTTGCGCATGTGTTCCAAGGGACGGGGGTTTGGGAAACAATGACCCCTGGGACAAAGTACTTGGAGGTGTAGGATTGGGCAAAAACGGGCAGGGCAGGAGGCATTTTTTCGCATGCACAGGACAGAGTTTGGCTTCCACGAACAACAGCGAAAGTAGTGGGTCCCCGAACCTGTTCCTGGACCCGGGGCTGGGGATGCTTTGATGCCATGTGACTGATCAGCTGGTGGTGGTCATGCTGTAGTTTTGCTACCTTTGCTGATGCTGGCCTGGCAGATGTGCAAACAACCTTTTTGGGGTATCGGCAGAGTCTTAAAAAAACACCAGACTCATGAAGACAAAGACAAGGACAGAATGAGGAATATGCGGTCCAGACTCACAGTGTAATAATTATAGGGGATAACTCAGGAGACTTCTTGCGTGGAACAAGACAACTACAGGACACAGTCTTATAAGTGGAAAAGTCTATTATCACACAGTGATTCAAACAGGTGCAAAGCAAAGTCAAGACCACAACACTTGGTGTAGTTATTAATGCAGCTTAACAGTCTATTGGAAACTTCAGAGAGAATGCAATCAAAGCAGAGAGTCTATGAAGCACAGTTAAACTTGAGGATACTTGACACGAATAAGTCTTAGTTTAGGTCCAAGCACAGGTAGGCAGTTCAAATGATATCTTTAGCTCAACCAGGAAGGCCTGGGTGATGTCTCAGTTTTAAGCAGCGCAGGGCTGCAACAGCTTACATTCCAGCAAATGCAGAAGGAGTAACACAAGCAGCCAGATGAGGAGGATTACGGAAACCGGTGTATGCAGAAGGAACTCAGAGCAGAGTAGCAGGATCAATGAAAACATGTTACAAGGGCAGGTACAAAGCCAGGAAGCCACCAGAGGTCAGAAGCTGGATGCAAAGCAGAATACTCTAGCACAGACTAAAGGCGGGGTGGATTAATAGCAGGAGACAGTGCACATGAGACCAAAGATGCTATCTTGGAAAAGGGCGTAATGCACAAAAGGTGATCAAAAATGTTCGAGTCCTGACACACAGCTACTGTACTTGACTGTGGGAAGACAGGGTGGTGGTGGTGGTGGAAAAGTGACAGGAAGCATCCGTTATCCAACCAAGAACCTTTTGACACTACTCTGGGTTCAATAGTGGTGGCTGCGGTCCCCTAGTAATTGGACAGGAATGTCGGGCGAAGAAGTGTGGGTGCTTGTTGTGACACATTTTCAGCTTGCCTATGGCTTCTGCTTCTGTATGCACCATCACGTCCATTTCCTGTTCTTGCCATGTGCCTTGCTCATTTTAAATGGAGGACAATATTTTCCACGTTCACTACAAATGGCTGAATTTGGAGCAAACTTATAAGTGATCAGTGTGACGGAAAACCACAGCTTTAAATAGCTGGCTGTAAGTACGCATTTTCAGACTATAAGACCGCACCGCTGTTGTGAAATGGGTTTGAGATGAGTTCTGAGCAGGGCTCCCTCTGGTGGTTACAAGCGTACTAGTGAGGATTGTGAGGACTGGGAATCAGGTGTTACTGATTGGTCTTATTTAAGGGAATCATTTTCCCATCAGGGTTGCCGGTGACAATTGTTCTGGTCTGAATCCTTCTTTCCAGTTTCCTTGTAGCCTGCTGTGTCGTGTCTGCATCTCCTGCTATCAGATAAGACAATTTCTTATTTTGTGTTTTTGCTATATTTTTGCATTTGGTCCTGCACTTCTGTGGGGGCCTTCTGGTCCCCTCCGGGGGCTTTTGCCTCTCAGTTTAGTCCAGCCACTGTGTTTTTTTTTGTATTTTTTTTCTTTTTCCAGTTTTTCGTGGCTGCTGTTTTTGTTACACCAGAGAATAATTTTAGGTGGTAGAGGTCGTGTGATCTCAGGTGATTTTGAAATTAGTAGAGTTGGTGTTTTTCAGGGTTTTCTGGGATTGGTAAGTACCCTTCCTGTCCTTTTCTATTTAGATAGTTTGGGCCCCACTTTGCTATACTATTTTCTTTCTGTGTCAGTTTTCCTTTGTCTAACCCGCCATTACTGTTTGGGGCTTTCTATTATCTTTGGGGTTCTGCTACGGGCAGAAGCTTTCCTATTTCTATTTTAGGTGTATTAGTTTTCTCAGGCTGTGACGAGGCGTCTAGGACCAACGTAGGAACGCTCCACGGCTGCCTCTAGTTGTGGTGGTTAGTCAGGATACTGCAATCCCATAGATTCCAACTGCTCTGGTGTATTGCCTTTTTTACCTGCACTCCTCAGCTACCGTAACATAACAGTTCACCGGCCTAAAAATTTGTATGGTACTCACAGAAGGGAAAAAAATATTTGAAGGAAGAAAAGTTGTCAGAGATATTTTCTGTTTGTTTTCATTTTTTTTTTTTTTTTTTCTTTCTTTCCCTCTGTATCTCTGGGTGCTGGGAGGATCTTTTCCCAATGGAGTTTGCACAGTTGTCTGGCCGTGTGGATCAGCTTGCCACTGAGGTTCGGAGTATTGCTATCTATCTTGCTGGGTTGCCTGTTGGGAACCTAGGATCCCCATCCAGATTTGTTTTTAGGGGATCGAGCTAAGTTCAGAATTTCAAAAATATTTGTAAATTTTTTCTTCTTAAAATCTAAGTCCTCAGGAAACGCAGCGCAGCAGGTTCAAATTATCATCTCTCTCCTGCGCGGCGATCCTCAGGATTGGGCTTTTTCCCGATACCTGGGGATCCTGTTTTGAGTGATGTTTGATGCATTTTTTACAGCTTTGGGGTTATTGTACGATGAGCCTAATGTCACTGATCAAGTGAAAAAACCTTGTTGGCATTAAATCAGGGGCTTGATGACGCTGAGTTTATACTGTTCAGAAGATTCCGTAGGTGGGCAGTCCTGACCAAATGGAATGACGACGCTTTGGCGGCCCTTTTCCGGAAGGGTCTGTCGGATAATGTAAAGGATGTTATGGGGGGATTCCCTGTCCCCTCTGGTCTCATGATTCTATGTCATTGGCGATTCAAATGACAGACGTTTGCGTGAGCGGAGAAGTATGCGTGGAGTGGTGTTGCCTTGTGAGCAGCTGCTGACCCATGCATGTGATGGAGTGGTGTCTGGGCACAGCGTCATGAGTTTCGAAAGCGCAATGGGTTATGTTTCTACTGTGGTGATGCCTTCATCTATTTCAGTCTGCCCTAAGCGGGGAAGACATTTTGCACGCTCATTGTCTTGGGTAGTGTTCGACTAAGTTTTTATTAACTGTCACTCTGATATGCTCTCTGTCCTCATTTTTTGCCAAGCTTCGTTGATTCTGGAGCAGCTATTAACCTGATGAATTATGATTTTGCTAAACGTTGTGGATTTCCCTTGATACCCTACAGAAGTCTATTCCCCTACTGGGAACGATTCTACCCCTTTGGCTGAGAATAAACCCAAGTTTTCTACTCAGGTGATAATGAGGGTTGAAACCTGATCACCAGGAGTGCTGCAAATTTTGGTTCTAATAATCTGCATGACATTTAGTGCTGGGTTTCCCTTGGTTACAGTCTCTTAATCCTGTTTTGGATTGGAATCTGTGTCTGTAACCAGTTGGGGTGCCAATGTGTTAGTGCCAACACTCCTGTTTTTTCTGCCTCCCCCAGGTGAGGATGTTCCTGACTTTTTGTTTGATTTTTCTGATGTGTTTAGCGAAAGTAAATCTGCATCCTTACCTCCCCATAGGAGCTATGACTGCGCTATTGAATTAGTGCCAGGTAGCAAATTCCCTAAAGGTCGCCTTTTTAACTTGTCTGTACCTGAACATGACGCTATGCGGTCTTATATCAAGGAATCATTGGAGAAGGGTCATATCAGACCATCCTCTTCACCCTTAGGTGCCGGTTTTTTCTTTGTGGCTAAAAAAGATGGTTCATTAAGGCCGTGTATTGATTATCGTCTCTTGAACAATATTACTGTGAAATATCAATACCCGTTACCCTTGATTTCTGACCTGTTTTCCAGGGTGAAAAACGCTACTTGGTTTACCAAGCTTGACCTCAGGGGGGCGTATAACCTTATTCGCATTAAGCACGGGGATGAATGGAAGACGGCATTTAACACCCCTGAAGGGCATTTTGAGTACCTTGTGATGCCCTTTGGGCTCACTAATGCTCCTTCCGTCTTCCAGTCCTTCATGAATGACATTTTCAGGGATTTTGTGGACAAGTTTCTGATTGTTTATTTGGATGATATCTTGATTTTTTCTAATGACTGGGACTCTCATGTGAAACATGTTCGAACTGTATTCCAGATTTTGAGAGAGAATGCTCTGTATGTGAAGGGATCAAAGTGTCTTTTTGGCGTACAGAAGATCTCATTTCTGGGATTCATTTTGTCCCCATCTGTTATTGAAATGGACCCGGTCAAGGTTCAGGCCATCTGTGATTGGGTCCAACCTACTTCATTAAAAGCTCTTCAGAGATTTTTGGGTTTTGCCAATTTTTATCGTAAATTTATTGGTAATTTCTCTGTTATTGTTAAACCATTAACTGATTTGACCAGAAAGGGTTCTGATGTGGTGAATTGGCCTCCTGAGGCAGTCTCTGCGTTTCAGGAACTTAAGCAGAGATTCACTTCTGCTCCTGTTCTACGGCAGCCTGATGTTTCTCTGCCATTTCAGGTGGAGGTTGATGCCTCTGAAATTGGGGCAGGTGCCGTTTTGTCCCAAAAAGATCCAGAGACCTCTAAAAGTAACCCTTGTGCCTTTTTCTCTCGAAAATTTTCTCCTACTGAACGTAATTATGACGTGGGTAATCGGGAGTTATTGGCCATGAAGTGGGCTTTTGAAGAGTGGAGACATTGGCTGGAGGGAGCCAAACATCAGGTGGTGGTCCTTACGGACCATAAGAATCTGGTCTATCTGGAATCTGCCAAGCGACTCAATCCTAGACAGGCCAGGTGGGCCTTGTTTTTCACACGTTTTAATTTTGTGGTTTCCTTTCTTCCTGGCACTAAGAATGTTAAGGCGGATGCCCTCTCGAGGAGTTTCCTTGCGGACTCTCCTGAGCTATCTGATCCCTCTGTTATTTTAAAGGAAGGTGTAGTTCTTTCCGCCATCTCGCCCAATTTGAGACTTGCTCTGGAGGGGTGTCAGGAGGATAGGCCCGAGCGCTGCCCTGTTGGAAAATTGTTTGTCCCGGACCAATGGAAAAAGAGTGTGATGTCTGAGATTCATTGTTCCGCATTGGCTGGGCATCCCGGAATTTTTGGTACCAGAGACTTGGTTAGTCTGTCCTTTTGGTGGCCTACCTTGTCTCGCGATGTCAGGGAATTTGTGCAGTCCTGTGGGACTTGCTCTCGCTCCAAGTCTTGCTCTCGCTCTAGTGGTTTGTTGATGCCATTGCCTGTGCCCAAGAGACCATGGACCCATATCTCTATGGATTTCATTTCCGATCTTCCTGTTTCTCAGAGAATGACCACCATCTGGGTGATTTGTGATAGGTTTTCCAAAATGATACATCTTGTGTCATTACCTAAGTTGCCTTCCTCCTCTGAATTGGTGCCGTTGTTCCTTCAGCACGTGGTTCGTTTACACGGCATTCCTGAGAACATTGTGTCTGACAGAGGAGTCCAGTTTGTTTCCAGATTTTGGAGGACTTTTTGTTCTAAACTGGGTGTTCAATTGTCTTTCTCCTCGGCATTTCATCCTCAGACCAATGGTCAAACTGAGAGAACAAACCAGACATTGGAGACTTATCTAAGATGCTTTGTGTCTGCTGATCAGGATGACTGGGTCTCTTTTTTGCCTTTGGCTGAGTTTGCTCTTAATAATAGGGCTAGCTCTGCCACTTTGATGTCTCCGTTTTTCTGTAATTCTGGGTTTCACCCTCGATTTTCTTCAGGACAGACGGAGGCTTCTGTCTGTCCAGGTGTTGACTCTGTTGTTGAGCGTATGCAGCAGATTTGGGACCAGGTAGTGGAGAGGTTGTCCCTCTCTCAGGAGAAGGCCCAGCGGTTTGCTAACCGGCATAGGACTGATGGTCCTCGGTTTAAAGTGGGGGACTTGGTCTGGTTGTCCTCAAAGAATATTCCTATGAGAGTAGCATCTCCTAAATTTAAGCCTAGGTTCATTGGACCTTATAAGATCATGGAGATTATTAATCCTGTTTCTTTTCGTTTGCTTCTTCCAGGGACATTTAAGATCCATAACGTGTTCCACAAGTCCTTGTTGAAGAGGTTTGTTGAGCCAGTGGTTCCTGCTGCTGTGCCTCCTGACCCTGTTTTGGTTGAGGGCAATCTGGAGTATGTGGTTAGAAAATATTGGATTCTCGTTTTTCTAGACGAAGACTCCAGTATTTGGTTAAGTGGAGAGGTTATGGTCAGGAAGATAATTCTTGGGTGTTTGCTTCGGACATCCATGCTGGGAGACTTATCCGTGCGTATCATAGAACTCATCCTGACCGACCTGGTTGCTCAAATGAGGGTTCGGTGACCCCTCCTCAAGGGGGGGGTACTGTTGTGAATGGGTTTGAGATGAGTTCTGAGCAGAGGCTCCCTCTGGTGGTTACAAGCGGTACTAGTGAGGATTGTGAGGACTGGGAATCAGGTGTTACTGATTGGTCTTATTTAAGGGAATCATTTTCCCATCAGGGTTGCCGGTGATCAATTGTTCTGGTCTGAATCCTTCTTTCCAGTTTCCCTTGTAGCCTGCTGTGTCGTGTCTGCATCTCCTGCTATCAGATAACACAATTTCTTATTTTGTGTTTTTGCTATATTTTTGCATTTGGTCCTGCACTTCTGTGGGGGCCTTCTGGGTCCCCTCCGGGGGCTTTTGCCCTCTCAGTTTAGTTCAGCCACTGTGTTTTGTACTTTTGCTTTTTCCAGTTTTTTCAGTGGCTGCTGTTTTTGTTACACCAGAGAACTAATTTAGGTGGTAGAGGTCGTGTGATCTCAGGTGATTTTGAAATTAGTAGAGTTGGTGTTTTTCAGGGTTTTCTGGGATTGCAGTAAGTACCCTTCCTGTCCTTTTCTATTTAGATAGTTTGGGCCCCAGCGTTTGCTCATACTATTTTCTTTCTGTGTCAGTATTTCCTCTTGTCTAACCGCCATTACATGTTTGGGGGCTTTCTATTATCTTTGGGGTTCTGCTACGGGGCAGATAGCTTTCCTATTTCTATCTTTAGGTGTAGTTAGTTTCTCAGGCTGTGACGAGGCGTCTAGGACCAACGTAGGAACGCTCCACGGCTGCCTCTAGTTGTGGTGGTTAGTCAGGGTACTGCAATCCCATAGATTCCAACTGCTCTGGTGTATTGCCTTTTTTACCTGCACTCCTCAGCTACCGTAACATAACACACCGCACCATAATATGCACCCCAAATTTTCAGAAGGAAAATTGGGAAAAAAAATAATGTCCGCTGCCTCGGAGTAACCCTTGACTCTGCCCTGTCCTTCAAACCGCACATCCAAGCTCTTTCTACCTCCTGTCGCCTTCAGCTCAAAAATATTTCAAGAATCCGTCCTTTCCTCAACCCTCAATCTACTAAAATGATTGTGCACGCCCTCATCATCTCCCGCCTCGACTACTGCAACACCCTTTTCTCTGGCCTCCCTGCTAACACCCTCGCACCTCTCCAGTCCATCCTTAACTCTGCTGCACGACTAATTCACCTCTCTCCTCGCTACTACTCCGCTTCTCCCCTCTGCAAATCTCTTCACTGGCTCCCATTCCCTCAGCGTATCCAGTTCAAATTACTAATACTGACCTACAAGGCCATCTATAATCTGTCTCCTCCTTATATCTCTGAACTAATCTCCCGATATCTTCCCTCACGTAATCTCCGATCCTCCCAAGACATCCTTCTCTCCTCCACACTTATTCGCTCCTCACCCAACCGCCTCCAAGACTTCTCCCGAATATCCCCCATCCTCTGGAATTCTTTGCCCCAACACGTCCGACTATCAAACACATTCGGATCCTTCAGACGGAACCTGAAAACTCACCTCTTCAGGAAAGCCTACAGCCTGCAATGACCCTGCTACCTCCTCACCACTACCGGAGATATTGCCTCAACCAACACCGGAACTGCTGCAACCCCCCGACCTACTGTCTCCTGCCTCACAATCCTGTAGAATGTAAGCCCGAAAGGGCAGGGTCCTCTCCCCTCTGTATCAGTCTGTCATTGTTAGTTTGTTTACTGTAAGTGATACCTGTAATTTGTATGTAACCCCTTCTCATGTACAGCACCATGGAATCAATGGTGCTATAGAAATAAACAATAATAATAATAATAATAATAATAATAATAATAATGTGTCAAATGGGATCCATCTTACAGTCCGAATTCAGCTTACCAGCTAACGGATCAGCACAGGTAGAGGAGTGGTCACTGGGGTCATTCGGTGGTCCAGGCTGGTGCAGTAGTGGTGCTCTGTGGGGTGGCTGTGTTCTGTGTGGTTGCTGTGCTCTGTGGGGTGGCTGTGCTCTGTGGGGTGGCTGTGCTCTGTGGGGTGGCTGTGTTCTGTGGGGTGGTTGGGCACTGTGGGGTGGCCATATACTCACAAATCCGGTGGCGGTCCCAATGCAGCTTCCCTGCGGTGCGGTGGTGGTGTCGGGGCAGCAGCGGGGCTCTGTGCTGCGTCGGGGGCTCCACCGGCATTTCGTCCTAGCCGGAAAGCCTCCCGCAGCTGTGACGCGGTGCCGGGCTGAAGGAAGGCCGTTGCCGAGATTTGAATGAGTATGTGGCGGCCATCTTGCCGGAGGCCCCTGGCAGCCATTCTTCAGCTTGGCACCGCGTCGCAGCTGCGGGGGACTTTCTGGCTAGGACGAAATGCCGGCAGAGCCCCCGATGCAGCACAGAGCCCCGCTGCTGCCCCGACACAACCACCGCACCCCAGCGAAGCTGCATTGGGAGCGCCGCCGCCACCTGACTTTTTGGTATGTTGTGACCATAAGACGCACCCCCATTTTCCCCCAAAATTTTTTGGGAAAAAAGTGCGTCTTATGGTCTGAAACATATGGTAATTATTTTTAATAGCCAACTGGTTTCAATAACTTCGTTAACACACTGCAACAAAATGTAAATGGAGGGCAGAAGTGCAAGAATTTTGAGTGCAATTATATGTGACCCGTGTGATGGACAAACTACAGTTTTAAATATACGGATTTTTAGCGCTGTAATATGGAGCAGAAATAAGGTGTTCTCTGGATTGGTTTTTAAGCAAATAATCAGGATTAAGATCAAAAAAAAATTGTTCCTGACCCCTGATACTTGGCACTATGTCTAGAAATATTTTTAATAGCAGCTGCAGACAGAACTGGAATGGACCCTCTTGCTATATGCACTGCAGTCTGCCACATACACTGCCTGCCTGCCTAGCACTGATATCTATGGAGCTTTATTAGTCCTCTGAAGGACTGTTAGGTGAGATGGATATGTGTATAATATATGGTATGCCCACACTAAGTAAGAACCAAGCAAATCTCTCCCTAGCTCAGTAGCAACTCTACCTACACTGCCTGACTGTGACGAGCATGGCGGTGCCAGGTTTGATATAGACCTGATGATGGTGTGTGGCCAGCCAATCACCTTAATGCCACAACCAACATGGCTGCGGCATTTCAGTTTGTGGCACACAATCCCTGCATGTTCCCAACATGAAAAATGACCAGTGCACTAGCAGGATGCAGCAAGCTCCCATAGATAAAGGCTGGAGCAGCACAGGTGCCCTTCACTGATGAGAACAATCCCTGCATGTTCATTGGCTTTCTAAAGTTCACCAAACATGCAGGTCGGGGACCCGAGCTCCCGCCAAGCAAGCCTGGAAATACTCGGCGAGCTCTGAGCATATCCAGCAGTGAGATGCTGGGGCGAGTACTGAGTAGTAGCGAGCATGCTCTCTCATCACTAATTCTTACATTTTTCTGACAGTAGTAATCTACGAAACGGAGATTTGTGCCGTCTGAGTGTGGCTGAGCATCAATTTCAAATGTTTTTGTATCACTTATATAGCGCCAATAATTCAACATTCACTTTACAGCCCTTTACAGACATTACTGCCACTGTCACCATTGGGACTCACAATCAAAATTTACTATCTGTATGTCTTTGGAGTGTGGGTAGAAAAATAAGTACTGGGAGGAAACCTTTACATACATGGTTAGAACATACAAACTCGTCGCAGATGCTGTCCTTGGTGGGGTAGTAACAGAGGACTCCAGCGCTGCAAGGCTGCTAATGTTTTTGCGTTGACGACTCAATATTTCTGTGGTGTGAAGCCTATCACTGTGATGCAAACTGTGTGCGTCACTGCTGTCTTGGGGAAAACCACTGTCAAGATTGTCTTCAAGCATATTTTGATACTGCAGAATAGGTGCGTCCCTTTTTCAGGGGGAGAGGCAACTGACAAAACATACTTTTGTGTCATGGATAGAACACACTGGCACCCAGAAGTCAGCACTATTTCGAATATCATCTATACGGGTAAAAATCATATGCAGATAGTGCTGTAAGAAGGCGTACATGGGTCGGTCTCTTTCATAAGGTCCAACTCCACAGTGTGCTGGTGGCAGGATAACACTCAAGCTTTCTTCCTCCATCCCCTTGTGGCAACCATGGACAACAGAGCGGGAATCTTCATCTCTTATCTGGTGCGCATCCATCAATTCTTCCTTCACGTCCTTTTCATGGTCCTTCTCCATTTGTTCCTCCCAAGGCAGCAGCCTGTGAGACGAAAGACCTGAACTCAGATATATTGTTAACCCTAAAGGCATCCTCCTCTGCTTCCTCGTCTTCCCCCGGGATCACCACCACCTCCTCACCCAGACTATTTAAATTGTGGTCCAGCATTTAGAAGACAGTAATAGTGATGTTGATGACTGCATCGTCACCGCTATCCATCTTAGCAGCCATTTTGAAAACATGCACCAGGGTACAGAGGTCCTTAATCTGTGGCTGCTACGCAAGTGTGAATTGCACCATGTCCGTATCGTTATGTGCCAAGCTATGCAAAATGTCATACTGCACCAGGTCTCAGCGCTACTGCCACAGTCGCTGCAACATGTGCAGAGTTGAATTCCTCTGTGTGGTCATTTGCATATCAATCGGTTAACCGGTAGTCCAAAAGATCTCTATACTAATATGTAGAATGGTGAAAGTGAACACACAACGACAGTGCTTTCTACAGAAGCGCATCCATACTGGGACAGTGGTGTAGGAATTGCTGTACCATCAGTTTGAGGATGCGAGCCATGCAAGGCATGTGTGTAAGGTTGGCCCGGCATAGGGCTAGCACCAGATTTTCTCCGTTATCGCACATGACTTTCCCAGGCTACAGGTTGAGTGTAGAATTAAATAAATCCAGCACTCGGATGAAATGAAACTAGTGAGAATTTTATTGTACAATCCAATAATGTGACGTTTCGGTCATATATCCTGACCTTCTTCAGACTAAGGATCACAAAAAAAGGGTATACAAAAAATGAAATTCAGTGATTGCGTCCAAATTATGCTCATTTGTACTAATAATAACAAAATTGACGTATTTGCTATACTATTTACATAATGCATGTAACAATGGTCACAAAATGATAATCACAAAATGAGGCGATTATTAAACGTGCTCAGGTATAAATAACAGAGTAACCCAAGAGACAAACAGGTGTCTAAATAACGATCCATAGGTATAATCAGATCTACTGTTCGATTGTGAGATCATATCACAAGCTACCACTCATAAGTGCCTGCAGTGTGAAAGAGAAAGTAAAAACCTTACCGGATTGTTGTGGTACAAAGAGAGAAATTCTGTGGAACAAACCACATATATCAGAAAACGGTTCTTTAGAATAAAGAAGAAATCCACATTAACAAAGTGCAGCCAGGTGTTTAGTGCTTATACTCACACAGTCTTGCAGCGCTAACAGGAAATGCAATGTGCAGATTGCTTCAGGGAATGGCGCTGTGTGAGCTGTGCACATGTGGTATAGATATACTCCGGCGTTCTGAGGAACCGGAAGTGACATGAAATACCTGTGCCCGGATGGTGGAACGCAAGTAGAACGCATATTTCAGCGTCGGCAGGAAGTGAGTCATAGTCAATAAGAGACTGAATAAACCCCCGGGACGCCCTATCGTTGCATCGACGGACTCTATCCTCTCTCCTCTCTCTATCATACTGGAGAAAGTACTGACACCACTTATCAAAGACACTGCATCTTTTCTGTTGGACACCGGGTGTGCTGCCTTCCAACACACTTCTAGTCACTTTAGATGTGAATAGTTTGTATACCTCGATTAAACATACTAAGGGTATTGAAGCCACAAAGAGAATTCTTGAAGGATCGTCCATGACAGGACCTGTCTCGGCATTTCTTATAGAATTACTTGAGATAATACTTACCAAAAATTTTTTTATTTTTGAGGATCAATTTTATCTACAAAGACAAAGTACCGCGATGGGATCTAATGTCCCGCCCCCTTACGCAAATTGTTTTATGGCTTGTTTTGAATCAGATTACGTCTACCCCAATCCATTATACCAAAAACATTGCATACTTTGGCGTTGCTACATTGACGACGTGTTCTGTCTATGGCATGGGTCTGTGGGTAGCCTAACTGAATTCTTTAACACCATCAACAACGTATGGAGCGAATTGACATTTACCCTTAATCATAGTGATAGAGAGATTAATTTTTTGGACACCAATGTGTTACTGGATACTAATGGGAATCTTACTTTGGACTTATATGTCAAATCCACAGACAAGAACAGTCTGCTCTTATTTCAAAGTTGCCATCCTAAGGCTGTTAAGCGTTCCATCCCCATCTCTCAATTTAATAGAGTCCGGAGGATTGTGAGTGACTCATCACTACAAACACAACGCCTCAACCAAATGGAGAGCAAATTTATTGATAGGGGATATCCCCGATCATTGCTTCAGAATTCACGGTCATTTCAGAGAGATTTGGTACAGTCCCCTAACAGAACAGCCAATAGAATTCCTTTTGTCCATACGTACCACCCCTTAATGTATGGACTACACCACAAAATTCGCAAACATTGGCATGTACTTAGGGATAGTTTTCCTGGAATCCCTGAATTCCAGGTACCTTTCTTATCGTGTTTTAGAAAACTTAGCAATCTTCGTAACAAACTTGTGAGGGCTGACATAGGCTCCATCCAGATTGTCCCACGACAAACTTTCCTTCGGACACAGCGTAAGGGCACCTTTCCTTGCTTACACTGTGCGCAGTGTACTAACATTCTTAAAGGACCACATCTTGCGCACCCATGCACTGGCATTAATATTCCCATCAGAAATTACTTTTCTTCATTCTTCATTCGTCTTCAGTTATTTATGCCATCAAGTGTCCATGCGGCAAATTATATATAGGGGAAACCACACAAGCCATTAGGGATAGGATTTCTCATCATAAATCCGACATCAGATGCCAGAAAAATCATCTTCCCATTCCCTTTAACACATCAGGGCACACAATAGCTCAATTGCGTTTCATGGTGTTAGAACAGGTGCAATTAAATAGAAGGGGTGGCAATCTTGTCAAAAAACTGCATTATAGGGAAGCATACTGGATCCACTCCTTACGGACCCTAGAACCATGGGGTCTGAATAGAGACTACGATGTCTCTAACTTATATTGAAATATAGTCAGTTGTTCATAAAGTTATTCACAGATCTTTAATGCCTTTATCCCATTGTTTGATCCAGAATGCTTTCCGCACCCTTTTTCATTATTAAGTTTAATCCATAATTAATCCATGATTATTTCCCTTTTTTTCATTATCCAG
>JARQOD010013746.1:0-13951 GCA_033576555.1 Oophaga sylvatica
TACTAATTCAAAACCCCTGAATCACATGACCTCCACCACCTAAATTAGCTCCCCTGGTGTAACAAAATCAAAACAGCAGCCACTGAAAAAACTGGAAAAGCAAAAGTACAAACATCAGTGGCTGAACAAAACTGAGAGGGCAAACCCCCCAAAGGGGGGAAACCCTGAAGGCCCCCACAGAAGGGGCAGGACAAAATGCAAAAATATAGCACAAACACAAAAGAAGAAAATGTCTTATCTGTAGCAGGAGATCAGACACGACACAGCAGGCTAAAAAGGGGAAACTGGAATAAAGGATTCAGACCAGAACAATTGATCACCGGCAACCCTGATGGGAAGGTGACTCCCTATAATAAGACCAGCCCATAACACCTGATTCCCAGTCCTCACAATCTTCACTGGACAGACTACACCGCTGTAACCACCAGGGGAGCCTCTGCTCAGAACTCATCTCAAACCCATTCACAACAGGGCGCCAGTGGCGAATTTGCCAATCCTGGTGTTCTGGGGCAAATGCCAAGCGTCCTGCACGGGTTTGGGCTGTGAGCAGAACCCCTATCTGTGGACGTCGGGCACTCAACCATCCTCATGGAGTCAGTTTTCAAAACCGTTTGTGCAGACACATGCACATTTGGGGCCTGCTGGAGAATTTTGCAGGGCTCTGGCAGTGCTCCTCGTGTTCCTCCTTGAGCAAAGGCGGAGGTAGCTGTCCTGCTGCGGGGTTTTGTTGACCTCCTATGGCCCCCCCACGTCTCCTGGTGTACTGGCCTGCCCTCCTGGTAGCACCTCCAGCCTCTGGACACTACACTGACAGACACAGCATCCTTCCCTGCCACGCTCGCATTGATTGCCATCCTGGATGAGCTGCACTACCTGATACTCTTGTGTGGGTGTAGAGTCCAATCTCTGCTACCACGAGTTTGAAAGCACAACCAACATTCAAAAGTGACCAAAACATCAGCCAGAAAGCATTGGTACTGAGATGTGGTCTGTTGTCCCCACCTGCAGAACCACTCCTTATTGAGGGTGCTTGATAATTGCCAATAATTTCCATCTATTGTCTATTCCATTGCACAACAGCAGTGAAATTTATTGTCAATCAGTGTTGCTTCCTAAGTGGAAAAGTTTGATTTCACAGAAGTTTTTATTTACTTGGAGTTAGATTCTGTTTTTAAGTGTTCCCTTTATTTTTTGAGCAGTGTATAAAACTGTATATGACCATATTGGCATTACTATGTATCCTATGACTAAGGGCACTGATGTGCCAGAAACGCATCAGGTTTTTGTTTTTAATCATGTTTTTTTCACTTAATAAATTTTTGAATTTTTTATTTACTGGAAGTTTGTGCTGAGCTTCATCCTCCGCAATCACCGGCTGGACTTAGCACCTTCCAGGACCATATCGAACCGGGACTTCACATTGCACGGTGTGGTAAGCGGGTTTTTTCTTCTATCAAACTGACCTACGATAACAACCGCATTAGTGATCACCTCGGATGCAGAAAAACACTACGTACAAATAAAAGGCCCTCTATATTAAGGGGAAATCTTAATTATGTACCAAAATAACTTTCCTCCACCGGCACAAACCATTCCCAAAAAAAAACGGCGTAGACAGGAAGTACGTAGCAAACGAATGGCAGTCTCTGAACATGAGAGCAAAGCCCCCCTTTTGTACAAACCAGAGAACCCTTCTTCCTTCACTATGGTCAGGAGACAGGGGGACCGGGCCCGAGTATTTGGGTTGGGTCAGGATGGAGCACATACTGGAGTGGTGCGGAGAAAACCTGCGTCTGGAGTCGAACCTTCGCCATTGTCTGCAGGCGATGACACCAGAACCTAAAAGCATAGGAAAATGTCAGAACAGCAGAATCTTGGATACAGTCTTCTGTTCTACTATCTTTCTGACCGCTCCTTCAGTGTTTCGTCTCTGGCTCCACGTCATCTCCTCTTCCTCTCACTGTCGGGGTACCCCCGGGCTCAGTCCTTGGCCCCCTCCCCTTCTCTCTCTACAAGGCCCAATTGGACAGACCATCAGCAGATTTGGCTTTTAGTACCATCTTTATGCTGATGACACACAACTATACACGTCATCCCCCCACCTTACCCCCGCTGTTCTACAGAACGCCACCGACTGTCTGTCCGCAGTCTCCAACATCATGTCTGCTCTCTATCTGAAACTTAACCTCTCCAAAACTGAACTTCTTCTGCTCCCGCCATCTACAACTTCCCTAAATCTGACATTTCCCTCTCCATAATAAAACCCCGGCAGCACTCGCTGTCTGGGTGTTAAATGTTTTGACACCAATCTCTCCATCACCTCCCATATACAATATCTTGGGCCCGCTCTTGCCCCCTACACCTAAAAAAACATCTCTAGAATCCGCCCTTTTCTCACCATGGAAACAACAAAAACCCTCACTGTAGCATTGATCTACTCCCGCCTGGACTACTGAAAACCTCTATTACTTGGCCTCCCCATTACTCACTATCCCCCTCCAGTCCATCCTTAAATGCAGCAGCCAGGTCATCCATCTGGCTAATCGTACTCGACGCGTCCACTCCTTCGCCAGTCCTTACACTGGCTGCCCATTCATTATAGGATCCAATTCAAAGTACTGCTTCTCCCCCACAAAGCTCTCCACAGTGCAGCACCCCCCTACATCCTCCTCCCTCATTTATATCTATGGGCCTAACCGACTGCTGCGTCTGCAAACGACTTTCGACTAACCTCTGCACTAATCCGTACCTCCCACTCCCGACTCCAAGACTTCTCCCGCGCTGCGCCAATCCTCGGGAAATTTCTCTACCCCAAGAAATTAGACTAAAACCCCAATTTGCATGGTTCAGGCCTCCCTCAAAAAAACATTGTTTTAGAGCGGCCTATCACATTCACTAATCAAAGTCATTTTTATGTGTAAGTGTGTATGTGGAGCCCATTCACTATCTCCATCCATGCCTCACTCCCTCAAGATGGCTGGACCCCTCATTGTAAATGCACCATGTATATACACACCTGTAACTTTGTATCTCCCCCACCTCAAATTGTAATTGTAAGGGTCTCACGCAGGGCGGCTATATTTGCTTTAATTATTGATTGTTAACGTTGTTACTTATGACTTGTGTTTTTAAACTTTTAAAACTGTAAAGCCTGCGGAATATGTTGGCGCTATATAAAATAAAGATTATAATTTTTATACATGAGGATATGGAACTCAAGGGGCCCAAGTCACAATCATCAATTTATTGCCTTTTTTTGGTCAAATTCTTAAAAATTGTGTATGTGGTTTTTTGAATTTTGCACAAAATGAAAAATGTTCTCTCTTTTTGTTGTTTGGGAAAAGGTCTGATGTTTTTTGCTAAAATTTTCACAAAAATTGCAAAAATGAATAAAATCATTCCCGGGGACGGGGACTGGAGAGCATTTGCATTAAATGATGCTCTTTTTTTTTATAAAGTCACAAATTATGAATCAGCCCCAAAAAATTCTGGAAATCTTTAACTCTGTCAACAATGCCAGAAACAGTGAAAACAAAAATATACTTAAAAAAATGTGAATAAAAATAAAAGCAAAATGAAAAAATAGGAGAAAAATAAATTTAAAAAATAGACAAAAAAGGGGACAAATGCAATAATGAATCAAACCCAAAGTAATAAGTAAACGCAGAACTTTTCACATTACAGGGAATAAGGTTTAGTAACATACACCTCTTTTTTTAGGGGTTCTCTGATTATTAATGTTCAGTTGGCACCAGATATGAAAATCGTCGGTCCAGAGTCGCAATTCCTTTAACCGTTGTTAAGGGGCTAATACAAAAAATTTAATTTTAAGCCCCTCCTCTTTAATTTTAAGCCCCTCCTCTTTAATTTTAAGCCCTCTCCATTGATTTTACAACCCTCTGCATAGCAGCACCCTTTTCCAAATTTTTTAAAGCTTTTTTTTTTAAAAATTTATTCTGTCCTGGAAAAATTCACTACCGCTTTTTATTAACCTTTTCTGAAGGTCAGACGTACCTGTTTCCCCTCCAGCCACAAACCAGAAGAAATATGTCTAGTTTGGATGGTTTTTACGTTTTTGCGAGCCGTATTTCATTTTGCATAGTTGTGCGGGACAGTTTTCTATACACTCCGAACACAAAATAGATGAGCTGACAGACACTGTGAAATAGGCATTGACATTCCCTTGAAGAATCCGGACACCTATGAAATGAATGTGGAAAAAATTTGGAATTTAGGTATGAAATATTGAATAACGGGTCGGCCACAAACATCACCCAATGTTCACACAGGATCATTCACAGAAACACACAACGATTCTACTTGACAATTCCGTACATTTGTTCCAGGAATCGGGTTTGGTATTGGTTAGCACAGGAACGGTGGCCGGCACCATAATAATGGCACCACTTGTCCAGACACTCAATCATTGTCGCAGACGTCCAGGATTAGATTATGAGAAGCCTCAGAAATCGATGTGAAAGCATCCCAGAGGGCGCACGTCTGCAGAACATCATGTGTACTGAGATCTATTCCCCTGAAGCCCCCCATTGTCAGCAATGCAAGGGTTCAAGGTGGGGATCAGAAAGTGGCTACTGGATATAAATTTTTGGGACAGCCACTGAGGAAAGGGAGGGGTTTTGGGGGGGTATTTAACTTTTCCACTTTGTAGTGGTGCAGATCCCAGTGCCAATCCCAGTGTAGCTTCTCGGGGCCCTGAATTCGTACCTGGGGGAGGGGAATATAAATTTATTAGGTTAAAAATAGTGGTGTAAGTAACGGGGAGGGAAACCAACAACTCCGTAATCAGGGGTGAAGCTGGGACAGACCCTTCAGGAAACGTCAGGCATTAAAACTATGACATAACCATAAAAGCCCTGGCATACACTGGATTAAAGCCAGCATTTGTGATATCTATTCTATTAATACAGAGAGGAGAGTAACAGCAATAAGGAGATCACAGCAGCCTCTGCATTCTCCATATTGACAAAACATCTGATAAAAAGTATCTGGATCAACTGTGATTAATGTATCAGCATGTCAGCACTAATTTCTGACACATTTATTTATTTTTTTTTGATATAGAAAGGGAGTGACGTCAGTCAGGAGATCACAGCAACCCTCGCTTTCTCCATATGGGCCACATGCAGTGATAAAAAGGCACCTGGGTCAGCTGTGATTATTACATTTGCATGGTGCCATTACCTTTTATACATATATTTTTATTTTGAATGGAGATTGGTTTTGATGTCGGTCAGGAGATCACAGCAGCCTCTGCATTCTCCATATTGATAAAACGTTGTGATAAAAAGTATCTGATCAGCTGTGATTATATATTAGCATAATATTTTTTATTTTTGAGTGGAGAAATTTGGGGGTGGGGGTCGGTCAGGAGATCACAGCAGCCTCTGCTTTCTTATATTAGTGGAATATGTTTTGTAAATAGTAAATGGATTCTTTGCCCTCATTGCAGACGTCGGCCACATTAAATAGCAGTTCTCTTCCTCTGCATAACCGTCACCTAATTGTTTTTCCCCTCATACACGTGTGTGTATCGGGGAGTAAGGGAATAAATAACTAGAAGAAGGAAAAAGATAGGCAGGGGACATGTTACCCACCTCACCGGTCCGGGGGTATCCCCCAAACTCCAAGGGCTCCGCAACACAAAACACCGATACCGGATTTTCGAGATCCAGACTATAGGATATTCATTGAACAAGTAAAAATTCCGGGGATGTCCTCGCTGTGACCATGGGGGGACTTTTTCCGTGATCGGGGAGATTCTGACAATCTCCGTCCGGAGGGGCCGCCATCGCTGGTGAATGGCTCAGCCCCATAATAACTGTAAATACTGTTTGGCCCGGTTGTAAAAGCACTCATAACTCGCCCCCTTTGGGACGGGACACAAAACTAATTTTTAAATTGGAATAATAGGGGACACAGCGGGCTGGAGAGGGGGCTCGAGTCGTCGGGGACCTGAGAGTTGAAAATTTAAAAGGAGCTGAGCTGAAATCCCGGGCATGGAGCAACAGGGGGGAATTATTAAATTGGTGATTGGACAGGTTGGTAATTGCAGCGGGAGGACAAACACTATCACATATACAAGCGTGTATAATAAACATACATCATGGGCACTAAAATAAGATAATCAATTTATACCTCCCAGAGCTCCAGCTTTAAGCGCCACTGCCGCCATCCACCGGTCCCTGTCACTCTGTGCATGGCTTTAGGGGAAAATCTAGCCCCTGATTTAATCCACACAGCCAGCCTGGAAAAAACAAAGGGGGGTTAAAAACCCCAAGCACAAATACGGGGCCCTGCCAGGACAAACAGTCCCCCCACCCATTCCCACTCAGGTGACAATACTCCTGCTCAGTTGATAAAGGACATGGCAATGCCCCCTGTAAACTGCTGCAAGAATGAAAATTCACTGTCCCAGGAAGCTGAAAACCTGATTTTAAAGGGCCTCGGGGGCTCATGTTTAAAGAGCGCCGACGCAACACAACCTCCAGGATCCTGTCCCAAATCTACCTTGTGTGAAGACTCTTGTGTCCCAACCTCCAAAAATAAAAAGGGGACTAGTTTTTGCACTGTGCAATATGACATTTCAGCGATGCCCCTTTCTTATTTTAAACCCCGCTGAATTCTCTGATGGTGGGGGCAGAGCTGCAGTTCTTACAGCTCCCTCCACAGGGGAAACTGCCACAGGAAAAAAAGAACTGTTTTATATTTATGCGATTCATTTCTTTCCTTATATAGTTTTTTTCCAAAAGACCTCAATCCCCCCCCACAGAAAAAGTAGCATGAAAACACTGTGCCCTGCGCCACCACTAGAGAGCCACTGCAAAGGGTTTTATTATTCACTCACTGTAAAACATAGTATAAGCCCCAAAAACTCCTCTATGGGGATTTCAATAGACATAAATTTTTTCAGCTTTCAGTTCAACAAAACAAAGGACAAAGTAAATAAACTAAAATTAAGCTAATAAAAGTCGAGTTGCACTGATCGACAAAAGCCGACACTTACAGACCTGCCATAAATATAAAACCCCCCAAAAAAACCCCCTAACACAAAAAAACCATCCTTGCCTTTGTAAATTTCAAACACAATTTTTTTTTATGTTTATGTTTTTAAAACTAAGCAAAAAACAAAATAAATCTAAAAAAATTCATTTAAGGGGATCCTTTTTTTCACAAAGGTTCCACTTTACCCTATTTTGGGAAATTACTGACACATTGTAAGGTCGAGATTTCTTTCCAAGGGGACACGGAAAATCCAGGGCCATCCAAATGGAAATTTTCTCTTTCCTAAAAGCGGTTATTTTCACTTTTTTATTATGGGGTCCTATCTTCACTAAAAAATTTTGAAAAATGTCCAAGGAAAAATGTCACTCGCAAAAATAACAAAACCCGCATTACTTCCAAACTACACTAAATACGCTCCTAAAAGAACAAAAAATACTACATCTGCCCCCATTACAAGAATATAATACTATAATACGCTCCATGTCAAAATATAACTACTATAATAAAAGCCCTAGTCAAGAAAATAAACTACTATAATACTGCTCCCATTACAAAAATTAAAAATACTATAAACTGCCCCTATTAAAAAGAAATAAACAAAATATAAAACGCCCCTATGTACAAGAATAAACTACTACAAAAGCTCCTAATACAAGAAATAACAAAAATAATACTGTCCCCATTCAAAATAAACACTATAATACTGCCCCCCATTTACAAAATAAACTAAAAAACTGCCCCATGTAAAAGAAATAACTACAAAAAACTGCCCCCATTACAAAAAAAATAACTACAAAAAACGCCCCTATTACAAGAATATAACTACTACAAACTGCTCCTATGTACAAGAAATACCCTTAAATACTGCCCCCCATAAAAAAATAAAACACAAAAAACTGCCCCCATGTACAAGAAAAACTACTATAATACTGCCCAGTACAAGAAATATAACTACTAAAAATGCCCCCCATTACAAAAAAAACTGTAAAAACTGCCCCAAATACAAAGAATATAACTACAAAATACTGCTCCTATGTAAAAAAGAATATAACTACTGTAATACTGCTCCTATGTAAAGTAATAACTACTATAATACGTCCCATGTACAAAAATAACTACTAAAAAATACTGCTCCCATGTAAAAGGGGATATAACAAAAAAACTGCCCCCTATGTACAAGAAAAAAACTACAAAAAACCTGCTCCATGACAAAAAATAAAACTACATTATACGCCCCTAGAAAAGAAAAACTATAAAATACTTTCCCCTATACAAGAATATCACAAAAACTGACCCCTATGACAAGAAAAAAACACATAATACGCCCTTGTACAAGAATATAACTACTAAATACGCCCATTTACAAGAATAAACACTATAATACGCCCTATTACAAGAAAAAAACTACGAAAATACGCCCCCTATGTACAAGAAAAAACATTTAATACTGCCCACATGCACAAGAATAAATACAAAAAACGCTCGTATGAAAAGAAAAACTACTTGAAAGGGTTTTCATGTAATTTTCCTAAAACTCAGTTTTTTTCGTCAGCCATTAAAAACTTTCGCCCTTGGGCAGCTATCTTGCCCCAGTCAAAAGGTTTTCAGCTTGCAGTTCCCGCCTGATTCCTCCTTTCTTTTAAGCAGCCACAGCGAGCAATCAGTGCTTCAAATCTAGCCTGCAGTGAACCTGTGACTTAAACTCCTGTAAGCCTTGGGACCTTGCCCCAGCATTCCTACTGAGGAACTCTGAAGCCTTGGGACCTAAACCCCGCCTTTGAAAGACCCATTTTGCATGGCCCCTTACGGTAACAGAGAAAAATCCGAATCTGTTTTGGGAGGGGAAAATTGCTGATTTGGGATTACTCTGGCCTGCGTGTCTCCTGCTTCGGGCGAAAACTGGTGACATTTCGCCAATTTTGAAAGAAGTAATACGGACTTTTCTAATCAAACCTTACTCCGGTTTTTCATCGCCCCCAAAGCAAAAAGACGCTATAAGAACGAACTCAAATTTTACAAATTCTGAACCAAAAAACGTTAGTGTCTGCGGGGGTCGGGAATGTGTCTGCGACTGTGGAAATATCAACGCCGTTTACTTTCTGGATGACAGTGGGGGATTCTCAAAACCATTCCGGGTGGCATTTCCCCAAAATTTTTTTTTTCTCCTGCGTGTTCCACGGGTGAACACTATTTTTTTTTTTTCTCTCCTCTTCTTCCTTTAATCCGCCCCTTAAAGATTCTGGAAAATGGAGGCCCCAAAAAGGAAAACTTTGCGGAGTGACTGATAATATCCTTTGAGTTTTTGCAGAATAAAAGACCCGTTTTAAAAAAACACGGGACCTAAATAACACAATTTGCAAGTGGTGACAGACTACCCAGGATTTTGCAGCCAGGATTGGGTTCTAGAGGGGCAGTCCAGCTCCTCCAACCCCCCCGAGTGCTGGGTTTCCCCAAAAGTTCCCCCCTTTTCTTTTTGGGCGGTGAACTGAAAATTCAGGGATTTAAATTAATCAAGCAAATTTTTTTTTTTTCTGCAAAAATGCTTCACTTTTTCCCACTGAACGATCTAAGGTGTTACATAATTAGTTGCTTCCCAACAAGGTTTTTAAGTGGAAAAAACCCCGATTGAGACTGAGGATATTGTTTGAATCACCTTGATATTTTTATTTCAGCCATGGGCAGGTTTTTTTGATGACCCCAAATCGAGGTGCAACAGCGAAGCAGCCGTTGTTTTGCTCCAAGTAAGCACTCGTAGCTGAATATGCCTTGGATTTCAGGAAAAGGGCCCTTGATACCCCCCGGGGACATTTTCCCCGCCAAAAAATCTTTTTTTCAAAAGGGTTTTATCTCCACTGATTAAGGATGAACGCTCGTCCGACCCTCCCCTCTTTTAGGTGACTTTATTAACTACTGCATCCAATTATACTCGTTGACTGAACGCAGGCAAGGAGAGGGTTTTCAAAGCAATCGTCAAACCTTTTCCACCTTCCTCTCCAGCAAGGAACCTTTGAGTAGGATTACACGGAAAAATGAACCGAACCCAGCAGGAGACCTTTACAACGAGGGTTTTTGTGATGCACGCAAGGAACATCGTTTAAAAAAATCTATGTTCTATTGTGGTAAGTCAGGGCAACTTTATTATAAACCCCCAGCCGTTCCCGTAAGACTACTGAGCACTCTCATTTGATGTTTCGAGAGGGGATCTGTCGGTCCAGCCCCCAGGCCCAAAGATCTGCAGCAAAAGATTGTTTCCCCCGGACTTAAACTCCGTTTCCTCTAGGCCCTTGGTTGTTAAATTTGCCCATTTTTTTAAATTTTTTCAGCGGGGGCCCAGCTGAGTTTGTAAGAAAAACAATTCTCTTGCTTCTTTCCATCAAACCTGGGTTGACTCAGCTTGGGGGGTCTGCTCTGCTATGACGACTCGGGGGAAAAGGGAAATTTTTTTGGGTGTCCCTTTTGCCTGAAACAGGGAAAACGTTCAGTGAAGAAGGCTACTCCCGTCGATGGGAAACTGGGTGGGTCCCTCTGACCTCTGGACCATGGATCAGGAAAAAAGCCTTTGAGGGTTCTAGGGGAAAGATCATAAGAGAAAATGCCCCCCTTTTTGCTTTTCTCTTTTCCTCACTTTCCCATTATTCTAGGGCTAACCCCTGCTGCGGGGGTCAAATCCTACCATTAAAATGGGGGACCAAAGGGAAATTTCCTTTCCAGAGAAACAGATAGTCCAAAAATTTCAGCTTGCTCTTTTCCCAAAGGAACATGTCACCCCTGAACTACACTGATCCCGGGGAACTGTGGTTTTATGTGCAAAAAAAAACGCTGACCAGCTTCCTCCTCACCGTCCAAGATTGTCCAAATTGAATTATTTGCCTGGAGCAAGATACCTTTTGGTAAGATCTACCCCCTGGGGGGCCCGAGCAAAAGGGCTTAAAGGATTCATAGAGAAAATCTAGCCAAGGGTTTCAACGCCCCCTTTTCATCTCCTGCGGGTGCCCCACTTCTTTGTAAAGAAGAAAGATGGATCTCTGAACCCAAAGCGTAACATGGGAATAAATAAGGTTACTATTAGAAACCGTATCCTTTTTTTAAAAACCCCCTGAGTTATTGGGGGGAGTGCGACATGCCAAATTTTTTTTTAAACTAGACTTCGTGGGGCCTAAAACTTAGTCCGAAAAGACCCCGGGATAAAAGGGAAAACGCAAATTTAGTCACGCTATGGACACTTTTAAAATCTATTATGCCTTTTTGGGCTGAGTACCCCCCCCGCCCCTTTCCAACCTTGGGGAAATGAATCTTCAGGGATCTCCGAACTTTTTTTTTGGAATTTATTTGGAGATATTTCTAAATTTTTTTTTTAACTCCACAGAGGGGAAAATCATGGACATGTGAAGGGCTTGGGGCGTCTAAACAAAACATCTTTAAAACAAACTTAAAAGTGTGAATTCCCCTAGGACCCCAAAAACAATTTCTGGGGGATTTACTGTCTACACAAAAATTATAGGATGGAAACAAAACCCAAGCCTCAAGGGTTGGCCAATCCTAGAAAATATGAAGGAGGGACAGCGCTTCATCGGGGGTTTCCCAACTTTCTTAGACGTTTTAATAGAAAAATTTTTCTGAGGTAGTGTCACCTTCACTCAACTTACCCGAAAAATCTAGGTTTTCCTGGCTCCCCAACCCGGAAGCATTTTTCCCCCTCTAAAAGAAAATTTTTACCACTGAAAACCCTATCCTAGTACATCCCAACCCCACTTGCCTTCATAATAAGGTGGATGCTTCAGACTGGCCGTTGGAGCTATACCTCCCCCGAGAACGGTAAAGAATGTCCCTTGCATCCCTTCCCCTTTTTTTTCCCCACAGTTTTCTTGGGGCTGAGAGGAACTACGATGTGGGAAATAGAAAAGTTTTGGCCATTATTCCCCCGCCTTCAAAGAAGGAGACACCTTCTTCGGGGAGCTGCACACAAATATCGCCCTGACAGATCATCGAAAACCTTGATTTTTATCAGGTCGTTTAAGTGCCCTGACTCCTCCCCAAAGGGCTCGGGGGAATCTTTTTTTAAACCAATTTAATTTTTACATCTCTTATAAACCCGGATCGCGCAATGGGAAAAGGGTGATGCACTCTTAGATTTTCTCAGCAGAGACACGCCAATTACCCCCTAAGACTATTCTTCCGACTCTAATTTCCCAGGAGTAATTCATATCAAGACCCCCTTTAAAGGGCATCAAGGAAGCATACCATCGGATCCCCTTTTTTTCACAAACCCCCCAAGGGGCGTAAGTCTTGTCTTTAAAAAAGGGTGGGTTCAAAAGGGGCAACTCGTAACCCCGGGAAAAAGTCAATTAAGAGTATTGCAACTCTTCACGATTCCCCAAAATAGCTGGGGATAGAGAATTTTAAAGAAAACAGGAAAATTTTTTTTTTCGTTTCTTTTTTGGCCCATTCGGAAGGGTGTTTTTTAAATTTTGTCCCCTTCTTTAAAATCTGGCAAGATGCAAAACACCTTTCTCCCACCAACGGGCTGTTACAGCCTCTTCCCCCCCCGTCCCCCCTGGGGACCTTTCTAGGGGCCTCATTGGGAGTTACCAACCTCTCAGGGGGGGAACACCTTCAGTGGGGGTTACCGTCAAAAAAAGGCACTCATTTTACCCTTGTGTCGGCTTACCCACTGAAAAAACGACATCAATTTTGATGAAAAAGAGTGTTTCGCTTACATGGATACCGAGGGGTTTTTTCGGATCGAGGGTCCCTTTTCACTTCTGGTTTTTGGGCAAAATTTCTGTGCACTTTGGACATTAAAGTAAACCTTTTTTCTGCTTTTTCATCCCCAGACTAATGACAGCCCCGAACGAACCAATAAAACCCCGGGAGCATATCCCCCGCTGCTTTACCCCCACCTACAGGAGATTGGTGGATCAAATTCCATTAGCGATTTTCCTCTATAAAACCTCAGAGTGCCTCACTAACAGTCCCCCTTTTTACTCTAATCAAAGGTATCATCCAACATTCTACCACGATTTTCCCATAGAAACCCCTTTTACCCCACAGTGGCTGAAAAATCAGTCTTTACAAAGAATATAAATCTTCAAAAGAAAACGGAATCGGCCAAGAAAGGTACAAGAAAGCAAAAAAATTTTCGTAAACCGCACCATTTTAAAGGTAGGAGACTTGGCTGGCTGAACCAAAAATCTTAATTAAGGATCCATCGTCTAATTGGGGACATAAGTACATTGGCCCCTAAAAAATCGAAAAAAAAATGCTTTGCTTGTCGTCTTCAACTGCCCAAACTATGAAATCCACCCTGTCTTTCATTTTCCCCACTAAAGGCTCGACACCCAATACGTTTCCTGGGGTTCCTCTCCTTGCCCTGATCCCGTGCTTTGTCGATGGCAGGAAAATTTGTGGGGAAAAGGAATTTTAATTCCAGGTTTTAAGAAATCATTTTCAATATCTGATTAAATGGCGGGGTACCCAGTGGAGGGCAACTTTATGGGGAAACCGGCAAAAACGTTAAGCTCCTCGCTTTCTCCCCTCAGTTTCATCAGAGGTAACCCCCACAAGCCTGGGCGAGGGCATCCGGGGGTTGTCCTTGGGGGGAGTAAGTAAGGGTTTATGTAAAATTCCCCAAACTCCCGTTTTGTTCTCAGCCATTTTTTCTTTTTTGTTTTTTTTTCTGCACTATCTTGCCCTCAGTCCAAAAAAGGAGTTTTTTACTTGCATTTTCCCGCCCCCGATTCCTCCTTTTCTTCTTAAGCAGCCCACGAGCCAGTGCTTCAAATCTAGCCTGCATGAAAACCGTGACTTGACCCCCTGTAAGCCTTGGAAAACCTTTTACTCCACCTATTTCCCACTGAGGAACTTGAAGCACTTTTGGCTCAAAAACCCCGCTCTTTAAAACCCCGTTTTCTGGACTTTCGGTAACAGA
>JARQOD010013747.1:0-13950 GCA_033576555.1 Oophaga sylvatica
TCCCCCCACTGTAAGCCCACCGGTTAGCACACCACCAGCAAGAAATGTTGAGGTGTCGTCGCAAGGCCAAAGCAGTCAGGGAATCACAATGTTTTTACAACGAAAGACTGAATCTAGGCCATCACCACTACCACCACCATCACCAACCCCCTCTCAGTCCGCCATGACCACCGCTAGTTCCCCCATATGCATCTCTCAAGTCCAGCTCACCCTACCAGACACTCAGAGTAGGACAAGAAAGTATTTATCCTCTCATCCGCGTACACTGGCTTTGAACGCCTACATTGCCAAACTGATCTTATTAGAGATGATGCCCTTCCGTTTGGTTGAAAGCGCAGAATTCCGAGAGCTCATGGCCTACGCTGTCCCACGCTATGACCTACCCAGTCGGCACTTCTTTTCTAGAAAAGCCATCCCTGCCCTCCACCTGCATGCTATATGTGGTATTTTCCTGAAGAAGGGGTGGTATTCACCCTGAAATGCGTAGATTAGACCACTTCTTAACTGCTACTACATCTTGGAAATCTATTATTTGGGCAGCGCGGACTGGAATCCACATCTTTTCTGCAGTGTACTCCACCTGCATGTGAAAGACCGCATTGCCCATGCACTCAATCAGTGAGTAGAAAGGTGCACCTCAAAACAGATGCATGGGCCAGTAGGCATGGCTAGGGCCGTTACGTGTCCATTACTGGGTTAATGTGGTGGATGCAGGGTCCACAGGGGACAGCGGCAGTGGGACAATGCTGCCTAGCTCACGGTATAGTAAACAGTTGGCTGTAGGCATTCGAGCCTCCTCCTCCTACTCTTCCAGAAGCAAAAGCTCGTTGACAGAGCGCAGTCGCACGAGCACTCCATCCGCAGCCATTGTTGCACACGAGGTGTCCCACTATCGAACAGCTAGTGGTAAGCGTCAGCAGGCTGTTTTAAAAATGATGTCTTTGGGCGACAACAAACACACCGCGGAGGTACTGGCCGACTACTTGCAGCGAGAAACTGAGTCATGGCTGAGCAGTCTACATCTTGAGCCAGGCAAGGTAGTCAGTGATAACGGACGTAATTTTGTGGCGGCCATAGCCCTGGCAAAACTCAGACACATACCTTGCCTGGCTCACACCTTGAACCTGGTGGTGCAGTGCTTCCTAAATAATTATCCGGAGTTAACAGCCCTGCTCCATAAGGTGCGAAGACTGTGCTCGCACATCCTCGCCGTCCCGTAGACTCCAGTCGTATGCAGAGGCTGCAGCGATCGCTCCACCTCCCGAAGCACTGCCTAATCATAGACGTTGCAACAAGGTGGAACTCCACCATGCACATGGTTGAGAGGCTGTGCAAACAGAGGCAGGCTGTAATGCATTTGTTGGAGGATACACGGGCAGGCAGTTTGAGGGCTGACATCGAGTTGTCGGATGTGCAGTGGTCAAAGCTGAAAGACCTCTGTAAAGTCCTTCAGTGTTTTGAGGAATGCACAGCTGGTAAGCACAGACGACTCCATCATAAGCATGAGCATCCCACTTATGCGTCTGCTCATGCAAACTTTGACGCACATTAAGGATCAGGCATCTGCAGCGGAGGAGGAAGAGGAGGAGGGAAGCCTTGATGACAGTCAGCCATTGTCTGCTCAGGGAACTGTCCTGGTGAGGTGGAGGAAGAAGAGGAGGAGGAGGATGAGGGGGATGATTATTTTGCGGAGGAGGATGCTTCTCAGGGGGCAAGAGAAAATGTTGGCTTTCCAATGTCAGTAAAATTTAATAGTAACCAACATATCACATGCAGATAGAGTGTATATTATATACCCAGTGGCTTATCAAATAGGCATGTGGATTCTGGACATAGTGATGAGACAAACTGTACCAAATACAGCAACACCACATGAAAAACAGCCATATAGTCTCAAAAATACATCTTTATTAATGCAACATGATACATATTAAAAAATAGAACAAGGAAAAGGATGGCACAGGAGAAAATGAGATCCAATATGGTAGCAATATGGCTGTTTTTCGTGTGGTGTTGCTTTCCAAGGTCAGGTACAGGGTTTGTGCGTGACTGGAGGGATGTGGATTTGGCAGAAAGTGCTCCTCCACCCACCACTGGCAGTGCATCATTGACACCTGGAACATTGGCCCACATATGTGATTATGCCTTGCGGATCCTAAAAAGGGTCCCCCGCATTGCCAAAATTATGAAGGATGACGATTACTGGTTGGCCAGCATCCTCGATCCACGCTATAAAGGCAAATTACAGAACATCATGCCACAGGAGAACATAGAGCTAATATTGGCGAACAAACAAGCAACTCTGGTAAACCGTTTTAGAGGCATTCCCAGCACACAGCAGCAGTGCAGGTTCTACCACGAGCCGTACTGGGCAAAATGGAAGAGGTGTTCGTGGTGCACACAGCTGAAGTGACTTGGAGACAGGGATTTCATGACCATGTTGTGGACTGATTTCTCGAGTACCGCTCACACGACTTGTAATACTGAATCGATTGCAACAGACATAAGACAGCAGTTTTCAACTATGGTTCAAAATTACCTCTCCTTCCCTATCGATGTTCTCCCTCGCAGTTCATTCACCTTTGACTACTGGGCCCGTAAACTGGACACCTGGCCTGAATTGGCACAATATGCCTTACAGGAGCTCGCTTGCCCTGCTGGTAGTGTGCTATCAGAAAGAGTCTTCAGTGCTGCTGGATCAATCCTGACTGGAAGAAGAACCCGGCTGACAACCCAAAATGTTGGTGATCTCACCTTCATTAAAATGAACCATGCCTGGGTTTCAAAGGATTTTGTAACACCTTCCCCTGATGACACATAGGTTGCCAGCAAAATGGCTTGCTTTGTCCTCCTCTTCCTCCGACTTCTCCAATTCCTCCATTTGCAGCTGCTGAACGTTCAGCATACACCTCAACATATGCCAGTTTTTCCACCTCCCTAACTGGGCTGTACCCCCCCAGGGCCGGCGTCAGCACCTGGCACACCCGGGCAAGTGCCGGTGCCCTGAGCAGGTGGGGGGGCCCATTCGTGGGCGACTGCACTGGCTCAGGGCCAGAGACGGTGGAGGGGCCCACTCGCCATCAGAGACACCGGCGTACTATGAGGGGCCCTGTGCCAGTGCCGTCGCCCACAAGTGGGCCCCCCTGCTTGCTCAGGGCCCCAGCACTTGCAATACTTACCTCTCCCTGATCCACCGCTGTGACATCTTCCGTGTTTCCTGACAGTGACATTCAGGTCAGAGAACGCAATGACGTCACGTCTGTACTCCCTCTGCCTGAACAGTCCAAGTGCAGTGAGCTGGAAGATGGCGATGCTGAGGAGTCCAGAGTAGAGCAGTGCCCAGCGAGGAGAGGTATTTCATTTTCTTTAATGTTTGGAGCAATATATGTGGAGCATTATACACTGGAGAATTATATATGGGGCCCATCATACACTTGAGCATCATAGATAGGGCCCATTATACACTGGAGTATTATAAATGGGGCCCATTATATATGGAGCATTATATAGGCCCATCATACACTGGAGCATCATACATGGGGCTCATCATACACTGGAGCATTATAAATGGGGCCCATCATACACTGGAGCATCATATACTTGGCCCATTATACACTGGAGCATCATATGGGACCCATTATATATGGAGCATTATATAGGCCCATCATACACTGGAGTATCATCCATGGGGCCCATCATACACTGGAGCATTATAAATGGGGCCCATCATACACAGGAGCATCATATACGGGGGCCCATTATACACTGGAGCATCATATGGGGCCCATTATATATGGAGCATTATATAGGCCCATCATACACTGGAGCATCATCCATGAGGCCCATTATACACTGGAGCATTATAAATTGGGCCCATCATACACTGAAGCATCATATACGGGGCCCATTATACACTGGAGCATTATAAATGGGGCCCATTATATATGGAGCATTATATAGGCCCATCATACACTGGAGCATCATGCATGGGGCCCATCATACACTGGAGCATTATAAATGGGGCCCATCATAAAATGGAACATCATATACGGGGCCCATTATACACTGGAGCATCATATGGGGCCCATTATATATGGAGCATTATATAGGCCCATCATACACTGGAGCATCATGCATGGGGCCCATCATACACTGGAGCATCATATACGGGGACCATTATACACTGGAGCATCATATGAGGCCCATTATATATGGAGCATTATATAGGCCCATCATACACTGGAGCATTATCCATGGGGCCCATCATACACTGGAGCATTATAAATGGGGCCCATCATACACTGGAGCATCATATACGGTGCCCATTATACTGTATATGGAGCATTATATAGGCCCATCATACACTGGAGCATCATCCATGGGGCCCATCATATACTGTATGGAACATTATATGAGACCAATTATGTATGGAGCAATATATGGGGCTCATTATTCTGTAATGCGCACTATGTGGTGGCCATAATACTGTATGGAGGAATATACTGTCCGGTTTTTGAGCTATTGTAGAATTTAAAATAGATATCACTCATGTAATGTAAGAAGTGAAGTATTTGGCATTGGACTGTACCTATATTTCTGTGCCATATCGGAGCATCATGAATTGTGGTATGTGATAAAGGGGCCCACTGAGACTCTTTGGCCCGGGGCCCACGAAAACCTGGAGCGAGCCCTGCCCCCCCCCCACAACTTTAGCCAAATAACCCCCAGTTTTCAATGCGTGACTATTATTATAAAGTAATTTAAGGTTGACTAGATTAAGTAATAAGAATTGATGTCGTTGGCATTGAAATGGTCACTGTAGGTGTGTTTACTGTCCTCCACTCCTGGCGACTTTGCTTCTCCATTGACATGCATTGGGTTTCGTGTTTCAGTCGGACCTTCAGGCTATGTGCACACGTTGCGGTTTTTTAGCGGTTTTGCCACGGTTTTTCGCGGCGGAAACGCCGCGGCAAAACCGCTTACACAATACAACTCATTAAGGCCTATGAGATTCCGCAATGCTGTGCACATGCTGCGGGTTTTTCCGCGGCGGAATCGCATCGCGGGAGAATCCGCAGCATGCTCATTCTTTTTTGCGGAACCGCGGCGATTCCGCCGCCATAGGAATGCATTGAACCGCTTACTTTCTGCATGTGGCTGTGCCCACCATGCGGAAAGTAAGCGGTTCATGTGCGGATGGTACCCAGGGTCTGGAGAAGAGGAGATTCTCCTCCAAGCCCTGGGTACCATATCCATGTAAAAACAATAATTAAAATAAAAAATAATGATATTCTCACCTACCGGCGTCCCACGCAGCTTTCCCGCCTCTCAGGACGCTCCCGGCCAATCCCGTTCCCAGTGATGCTTTGCGAGATCACCCAGATGACGTAGCGGTCTCGCGAGATGCTACGTCATCGGGATGATTGCCGCAAAGGACTCCTGGGAACGAAACTTGCCGGGAGCGTCGCTGAGAGGCGGGAAAGCTGCGGGGACGCCGGAAGGTGAGAATATCATTATTTATTATTTTTTTTATTATTTTAACATTAGACCTTTTTACTATTGTTGCGACATAGGCGGCATCAATAGTAAAAAGTTGGTCACACGAGTCAAACACTTGTTTGACTCGTGTGACCACCCTGTCAGATAGCTTGTAAAACGCTAGCGTTCTGCAAGCTAATTCCGCTTGCAAAACGCTAGTGTTTAGCGGGAATACGCATACCTATAATATGCAGATTTCCCGCGGCAGGGAGGTGCGGAATTGCCGCGGAAATTTCCATGGCAATTCCGCAACGTGTGCACATAGCCTCAACTTTTTCCGATAGTCAGCCGATTTCGTTTGACTCGACTTTTGTGAATGTCAGGTGGTCCGAAACCCAACTCGACCCTCCCGGAGGCAAAGTCTCTCATCTCTAGCGACAATAGCTGAGGCACAGAAGAGGTCAAGCTAATGAAGTGAACAAGGATGAGTTATTAAAACACGACCATTGGGGAATTCTGGTCCTGCTCCTGGGGCCCCCTTGATAAATTCCTCTTTTCATTCAAGGATGTTTGTGATTCCGCTTTATTTCCTTCGTGCAGTGATTGAGCGCTGATTTAATCTATATTACTTATGATTAATAATTTGTGACCTGAGCACGCCACCAGTGCGGTTTATAGTTTTGTTGACTTTGATGTCTATAGTATGACACCTGAATGATGGTTTTGTATAGTCTTGCCTAATATTCATTTTATGACTTTTCCATTGATAAGTTTGTTTTTATAAGGGAGCAATAGAGGTTAAGTTAAAAAAAATTTCCTGAATCTACATTACTTTTTTTTTCGTCTCCTTATTGGACTTGAACGTGTTCTATATTCCTTAACACTGTACTACCTCATGGTGTAGTGAAAATGACATTCTTCTATGAAGGCCATCATCTTCACAGACAAAGATGGCAGCAAATGAGCTCTTCAGCAGCACCCCCCTCTTCATTCATAGGCTGAATGTGGATCAAGGAGGATCCTAAAGATATGGATTCTGCTGAAATCATGACATGAGTGGGGAGGGCCCAATGCAAAGCAGCACTTCCCCCTCTCAACTCACTGGCTTTAATGGACGTTTGATCTCCTGCTATTGATGGTATGCTCCTGTTGACACTCTTTGATCAGGATAAAGAGGGCTATGTGAGCAACTTGGACAATGAAATGCCAGTTTGTGATCGGAACTTGCTCTGGTGACTTTACAGGCATCTGCTGGATATCAGTCAGACTCAGGCTCTGAGTCAGATTCATACATGTGGACCCAATGTAGGATGTACTAATGTATCCTACATTGAGAAGTGGATTAAAAATCTCCTATTTTATGTTTACAGCTCCTCTGCAGACCTATGTTAAAAGGTAGGTTCACACGAGCGTATAAAAAATGGTTTCATCCAAATAAGTGAGACTTTTTTTCTCACTTATTGTCCCTGTACAATCCATTTTTTACTCAGCAGCTATTAGTCATTTACAGACCATTTACAGTTTCCTATCCTACAGAACTGCATTGAATTTGTAAAAATCGGATGCTATATATATGGCATGCGATGATTTTCTTTTCTTCCATGCACACATATTCCGTCAGTGAATAAATTGCTCATCTCTTGTTTTTTTCCATGGACAGCACTTGAACCGAAAATACGATGGTGTGAACGAGCCCTAATACCCACTTTTTTAGCTCAAGATAATGAGGGTAAAATTTCTGTGAGTCTTAGGTCACGATCACACATTCAGTATTTGGTCAGTATTTTACATCGGAATTTATAAGCCAAAATCAGGAGAGGAAAAGTCAGAGGAAAAGTATAATAGAAACACATGCACCACTTCTGTATTTATTACCCACTCTTGGTTTTGGCTTATAAATACTGATGTAAAATATTGATGGAATACTGAATGTGTGAGCGTGGCCTTATAGTTTGAAGGTACTTTTTTACAAAAAATATGGACTCCAATTAATCAAAAATGCCAATTTTTCATGGCAATTTTGAAAAGGGGGCAGGGTGGAGTGTGAGGCTCCTAATTCCATTAGGAGGCACACGCCTTTTAAGAAATCATGTGATGCTCCAAGTTGCTTACACCTCAATGAACACCTCACAACAAATCTTACTCAAGTCTGAGAGCCCCACTGCTGGGAGGAAATTAAATATTCCTCCCTGCAGTCTCGAGCTTTCAGTCTTAGAAGCACGGTCGGGACAGCTTCTGTCAACACTTCATAAACAGTGAGCAGTGGTTGTAACTGTGTCCCCAGCACTGACTGAAAGTTGGCTCTAATGCTCAGCCGGCTGTCAGTTAGTGATGGGGGCACAGTTGCAGCCACCACTTATTATGTGGTGAGCGGCAACTGAGGTCCACCCTTATGACTGAAAGCCCAAGCCTGCTGGAAGGTATAAAGTTAATTTCCTCTGGACAGCAGGCATCAATGTGGACATGGGGTAGCTTTAGAATGCTATTAACCTGCAGATTAATCCCATATCTGCAGGATAATAGCATTTTTTACATGACAGGTTCCCTTTAAGTTTGTTAAATTAAAAGTAAAATGATTATTGATATATGTTATGTGGTAAAATTGAATATGTGAATGCTGAAGTCTCCATTAGTTAACAACTTATATTTTCTTTATTCTTATTGCTAGCATGACACACAGTCCAGATGCTCTTATACGGTCAGAAGGGGAAGCAGCATCTCTTAAAGCTAGGCACAAAAAAGTGTGGGAAGCCCTTCAAAAGCTAAATGTAAATGTCCAAAAGGTAAATATGCCAAATTGAACACGAATCGCATCTATTATGAAAAAAGACCCTTTCATTTATATCAAGAATCAAAAATTAATATTGTAAAACAAGATATACAGTGGGTAAAAAATTATTTAGTCAGCCACAAATTGTGCAAGTTCTCCCAATTAAAAAGATGAGAGAGGTCTGTAGTTGACATCATAGGTAGACCACAACTATGAGAGTCAAAATGAGAAACCAAATCCACAAAATCACCTTGTCTGATTAGGCAAGATTTATTTTGCAAAATATGGTGGAAAATAAGTATTTGATCATTAACAAAAGTTCATCTCAATATTTTATTATATATCCTTTGTTGGCAATGACAGAAGTCAAACATTTTCTGTAAGTCTTCACAAGGTTGGCAAACATTGTTGGTGGTATGTTGGCCCATTCCTCTTTGCATATCTCCTCTAGAGCAGTGATATTTTGGGCCTGTTGCTGGGCAACACAGACTTTCAAATGCCTCCAAAGGTTTTCTATGGGGTTAAGATCTGGAGACTGGCCAGGCCACTCCAGGACCTTCATACTCTTCTGACAAAGCCACTCCTTTTTTTCCCCTAGCGGTGTGCTTGGGATCATTATTTTGCTGAAAGACCCATCCATGTTTCATCTTCAATATCCTTGCAGATGGAAGGAGGTTTGCACTCAAAATCTCGCCATGGCCCCATTCATTCTTTCATGTACACGGATCAGTCATCCTGGTCCGTTTGCAGAGAAACAGCCCCAAAGCATGATGTTGCCACCCCCATGCTTCACAGTAGGTTTGGTGTTCTTTGGATGCAACTCCGCATTCTGTCTCCTCCAAACACGACAAGTTTTGTTTCTACCAAATAGTTCTACTTAGTTTTCATCAGACCATATGACATTCTCCCAATGCTCTTCGGGATAATCCAAATGCTCTCTAGCAAACTTCAGACGGGCCCGGACATGTAATGGCTTAAGCAGAGGGACACGTCTGGCAGGGCAGGATCTGAGTCCCTAGCGGTGTAGTGTATTACTGATTGGTAGCCTTTGTTACGGTGGTCCCAGCTCTATCCAGGTCATTCATTAGGTCCCCCATTGTGGTTCTGGGATTTTTGCTCACCGTTCTTGTGATCATTTTGACTCCATGGGGTGAGATCTTGCGAGGAGCCAAATATCGAGGGAGATTAACAGTGGTCTTGTATGTCTTACATTTTCTTTTTATTGCTCCCACAGTTGATTTCATCACACCAAGCTGCTTGCCTATTGCAGATTCAGTCTTCCCAACCTGGTGCAGGGCCACAATTTTGTTTCTGGTGTCCTTCGACAGCTCTTTGGTCTTCACCATAGTGGAGTTTGGATTGTGACTGTTTGAGGTTGTGGACAGGTGTCTTTTATACTGATAACTAGTTCAAACAGCCACCATTACTACAGGTAATGAGTGGAGGACAGAGGAATTTCTTAAAGAAGACGTTAAGGGTCTGTGAGAGCCAGAAATCTTGCATGTTTTTAGATGACTAAATACTTATTTTTCACCATAATTTGCAAAATAAATCTTGCCAAATCAGACGAGGTGATTTTCTGGATTTGTTTTTTTCATTTTGACTCTGATAGTTGTGGTCTACCTATGATGTCAGTTACAGGCCTCTCTCAACTTTTTAAGTGGGAGAACTTGCACAATTGGTGGCTGACTAAATACTTTTTTCCCCACTGTATATATGTATATCTATATATATAGATATACATATATACTGTATATATATATCTATATATATATAGATATATATATATAATAGCTCTGGCAAAAATTAAGAGACGACTGCACAGTTTTATAAAAATCAGCTTCTCTACATGTCTGACAGCCATTCCATTCAAATGTCAGTTGAATTCCAACCAGAGTACACCTGATTCTACTTAATGTGCTTCAGATTAGGTGAACTGATCACCTGAACCAAATCTTATTTAACAAAGGAAAGTATAAAAAAAACACTGCTGTGGTGTTCACAATCCTCTTGCAATAGGACAAGCTGGATGGCAAAACAAGTGCTAGTACGGTAATATCCCAACAGAAATGGAAATGAAAAATAACTTTTAACCATGCAAAAGGAGTTAAAAAGAAAAGTCTTGAGCGAGCAAAAGAAGGGCTCAATTCTGGCTTTACTAAAAAGTGCTAAAGCACCACTCGAGTAGTTTAAGGGGAAACATGTAAATGTTTTGGAGTGGCCTAGTCAAAGTCCAGACCTTAATCCAATTGAGAATCTGTGGTTAAGGCACTGCCACACTTAGCGATCGCACTAGCGATCACGATAATGACTTAACCTGGCGAGATTGCTAGTGCGATCGCTATGTGATCGCTAGTTAGATTCCAAACACAATTCATCAGCGATCTGTGATTCCAAACTCATCTCATCAGCGATCTGTATAGCAACCTCTGCGGTCGTTGGGAAAACCTAGTCCCACCTGCGATGCTGGTGAAGTCGTTCATAAAGGGTGTCACACTCAGCGATTCAGGCTCACCAGTGGGACACCAAAGACCAAAAAACGGCTCAGAACGTTCATAAGCGATCAGCGACATCTCAGCAGGGGCCACATCGCTGCTACATGTCACACACAGCTAAGTCGCTAACGAGATCGCTACTGCGTCATAAATGGTGACGCAGTAGCGACCTCGTTAGCGATCTCGCTTAGTGTGGCATACCCTTTAGACTTGAAAATTGCTGTTCACCAGAGGAAACCATCTAACTTGAAGGAGCTTGAGCAGTTTTACCTTGAGGAATGGGTAAAACTCCCAGTGCCGAGATGTTGAAAGCTTATAGAGACTTATCCAAAGTGACTTGTAGCTGTAATTGCAACAAAATGAGGCTCTGCAAAGTACTCACTTTAGGGGATGAATAGTTATGCATACCTAAGTTTTTAGTTGAATATAATAAACAAAGTCAGCTCACCCTCCTGGTATCCAGAGACGGATGCCTGCAATGCAGCAGGAAAAAGGTATCCAAGAGAAGAAAAAAATCCAGCTTCATGATTCCAGAAAAATCTTTATTTCACAAATTATGATAATTCCAACTTCATAACAGCATACAGTCACCACCGAGGTGGGATTGAACAGACGCTTTTCGAGCTATATGCTCTTATTCATTGCTCAATGAATAAGAGCATATAGCTCGAAATGCGTCTGTTCAATCCCACCTCGGTGGTGACTGTATGCTGTTATGAAGTTGGAATTATAATTTGTGGAATAAAGATTCTTCTGGAATCGTGAAGCTGGATTTTTTCTTCTTCTCTTGGATAAGTTTTTAGTTATTTTGTGCTATTTGCTGTATGCTTCACAATATCAAGAAAACCAAATGCTCACAGTTGTAGGCATGTTCTTTACATGAACCCTCAAAAAAACTGAAATTCCAGATTGTGAGGTAGCAAAACACAAAAAATGCCAAGGGGTGAATACTTTTGCAATCCACTGTTTATGTATAATATATATATATATTTTTATATTTTCTGTTTTTGTGACAATGTTTTAAAAACAAATGTTTTTGACTAAGAGTGAAGAGCCTCCTGTAATTGCCATTTTGGGATCTGGAGGTGGACTTCGTGCCATGGTCGCACTTCTTGGTGTTCTGGCTGAATTGGCCAAAGATGATGTTCTAGATGCTGTTACATATATTTGCGGCACTTCTGGATCGACCTGGTAAATACACTTTCCATTGAACTGATACTAATTGTTCTAGTGTAACAATTAAAACATGTTAGGATTCCTTCACACACTTTTTTTGTCTGTATATTGACTTGCATTTTTCATAGTGTTTTTAATATGCTTTGTGTGTATTGTTTAGTAACAATTTGTGCATGCAAATTTTCCTGTTATTTTTTTAAAGTCCTATACTGAAACAGAAACCAGAAATGAATCCATGCTTGCAGATCACTGTGTTGTGGTCAAAATGGCCCTGACCCCAAAACCTTGTAACAGCATCACAAATGCTGTTTGAAAAATTTGAAATATTGCAGACTTTAATATCACATCTCTCCAATCCTAAACAACCCATTTTAAGAAGAAATTAAAAGATAGACTGTAAAAAGACCAATTTTAAACTTTATAGTCTATTAATACTAAACTTTTTAGTCGGTTGTGGAGATCAGGCTCTTTATGCTTTTTAACACCTATTTCACAGTCATGAATTAAGCTCGAAAAACCTCAGAGTATATTAAACAAAATTTATTAATACATAATACATTAAAAACAATGAACAAATCTCAGTGCTTCAAAGCATTTCTTAGAGGCACTCTGATTTGTTCATTGTTTTTAATGTATTATGTAATAAAAATTATTTTCGCTTAATACAGTGGGGAAAAAAAGTATTTAGTCAGCCACCAATTGTGCAAGTTCTCCCACTTAAAAAGATGAGAAAGGCCTGTAATTGACATCATAGGTAGACCACAACTATGAGAGTCAAAATGAGAAAACAAATCCAGGAAATCACCTTGTCTAATTTGGCAAGATTTTGCAAAATATGGTGAAAAATAAGAATTTGGTCAAAAACAAAAGTTCATCTCAATATTTTGTGATATATCCTTTGTTGACAATGACAGAGGTCAAACGTTTTCTGTATGACTTCACAAGGTTAAAAAAAGAGAAGATAAAAGTCAGCTTACCGGTCTGTAGTTTAATTCCCAAGCCAGCTAATACCCAGCACGGATCGTGGGGAGTTGCCACAGAGAACTTCAGAGTGCAAGAAAAAAAATGATCCAGCTAAAGTCAAAGCAGCTAAAATCTTAATAAATCTTTATTGGACAATTTTAAAATTCCATAAAAAGTTGTTCCTGCAGACACCTAAACACACCAGTGCAGAACTATCAACGTGTTTCAACTAAACAGTTTTATTCATGATCATATATATGTATATATATACAGTGGGGAAAAAAGTATTTAGTCAGCTAACAATTGTGCAAGTTCTCCCACTTGAAAAGATGAGAGAGGCCTGTAATTGACATCATAGGTAGACCACAACGATGAGAGTCAAAATGAGAAAACAAATCCAGAAAATCACCTTGTCTGATTTGGCAAGATTTATTTTGCAAATTATGGTGGAAAATAAGTATTTGGTCACGTAAAAACATGCAAGCTTTCTGGCTCTCACAGACCTGTAACTTCTTCTTTAAAAGGTTCCTCTGTCCTACACTCATTAACTGTAGACAAACACCACGAGAAAAACAGCCTCAAGGTCAAGATAAAATGTATAATCTTTATTAACACAATTAATAAAATATTGCAGGAACAATGGCAGGGGAAAGAGAATTGTAGCAGAAAATAGCAAACATGCACATAAATCAGAGATCAAATGTATACCTGCTGATAGATCTCACATAAAAAAGGACAGCTGTCCATATGATGTAAATCGAGGGTGAAACCCGTATACACTATTATAGCCAATACACATCAGAATATATACACAGAATCCCCATATAATTTATCAGGTAAGTACCAGGGAATGACTCAGAAATATATATATATATTATAGTACAGAATGATGTGAATGGCTGCTGAATAACAGATGGAATAATGCAATACTAGGTAAAATCACCAATAACATCCATCTTAGCAGCCACATAGAGCGATTTACCTAAGGCAGCAGGAACATAGGATCGTCAAGAACCCCGAACCCGACGCGCGTTTCGGAGCCGCTCACAGGCTCCTTCCTCAGGGGGC
>JARQOD010013748.1:0-13946 GCA_033576555.1 Oophaga sylvatica
CAGGTCGGCTAAGTGCCTGACTCCTCGCCAGGCTCGCTGGAATCTTTTCCTAAACCAATTTAATTTTGTCATTTCTTGTAGACCAGGATCGCGCAATGGAAAGGCTGATGCACTCTCTAGGATTCATTCAGCAGAGACACGTCCACTTACTCCTCCTAAGACTATTCTTCCTGACTCTAGATTCCTGGGAGTGATTCATAATCAAGACCTACTTAAGGACATCAAGGAAGCATACCATGCGGATTCTTTGTTGGCTCAACCCCCAAGGGATGTAAGTCTTGTCTTTAAGAATGGTGTGTGGATTCAGGGACAACGTCTGTATATACCTGAAACAGTCAGATTGAGAGTATTGCAACTCATCCACGATTCCAAGATAGCCGGGCATAGGGGAATTCTAAAGACACAAGAATTTCTTTCGGTGGCCCACTTACAGGAAAGATGTCTTAAACTATGTCACTTTATGTGAAGTCTGTGCAAGATGCAAAACACCTCGCTCCTCACCAACTGGTCTGTTGCAACCTCCTCCCACCCCGTCCCGCCCGTGGGGATCCATTTCTATGGACTTCATTGTGGAGTTACCAACCTCTCAAGGGAAGAACACCATTCTAGTGGTGGTTGACCGTCTAACAAAGGCAGCTCATTTTATCCCTTGTGTCGGCTTACCCACTGCAAAACAGACATCAGACTTGATGATTAAGAATGTGTTTCGCTTACATGGAGTACCGGATGAGGTCATTTCGGATCGAGGGGTGCAATTCACTTCAAGGTTTTGGCAAAATTTCTGTGCAGCATTGGACATTAAAGTAAACCTTTCTTCTGCTTTTCATCCCCAGACTAATGGACAGACAGAACGAACCAATCAGACCCTGGAGCAGTATCTCCGCTGTTTTATCTGCCACTACAGGATGATTGGGTGGATCTACTTCCACTGGCTGAGTTCTTTATAACAACTCTCAGAGCGCCTCCACTAAGCAGTCTCCTTTTTACTCCAATCTGGGTTATCATCCTAACATTCTTCCTCGATTTCCCATAGATACCCCCTTGCCGGCAGTGGCTGAAAGAATCACTTCTTTACAAAAGAATATGGATCTTCTAAAGGAAAATCTAGAATTGGCTCAGGAAAGGTACAAGAAAGCAGCAGATAAATTTCGTAAACCTGCACCAGCTTTCAAGGTAGGAGATTTGGTCTGGCTGTCAACCAGAAATCTTAAATTAAAGATTCCATCGTCTAAATTGGGACATAAGTACATTGGACCTTATAAGATCAATAAGATTATAAGTGCTGTTGCTTGTCGTCTTCAACTGCCCAGAACTATGAGAATCCACCCTGTCTTTCATGTATCCCTACTAAAGGCTGCAACACCCAATACGTTTCCTGGACATTCTTCTCCTTGCCCTGACCCAGTGCTGGTCGATGGTCAGAAGAATTTATGGTGGAAAGGATTCTAGATTCCAGGTTGTACAGAAATCAGTTGCAATATTTGATTAAATGGCAGGGCTACCCAGTGGAGGACAACTCATGGGAACCAGTCAATAATGTAAATGCTCCTCGCCTGCTCCGCCAGTTTCATCAGAGGTACACTGACAAGCCGGTCTGAGGTCATCCGGAGGTTGTCCCTAAGGGGGAGTAATGTAAGGTTCTTTGTCTCTGTTGACATGTTCCTTGAAACTCAGTTTTCCGTCGGCCATTTGCTTTCTGTCTTTCTGCAGCTCTTGCCCTCAGTTAATATGGAGTTTCCAGTTTTCATGTTCCCGCCCTGATTCTTCCCTCTTGCTTCTTAAGCAGCCTCAGCTGAACAATCAGTGCTCCTGAATCAAGCCTCAGTCAGTCTGTGACCTGACTCCTGAAACCTTGGACCTGTACTCCAGCTATTCCCTACTGAGGAACCTTGGAACACTTTTGGACTCTGGAAACCTGCTATTTGGTGAATCCATGTTTGCAGAGGAATTACGGTACAGAGAAGAGATCCTGAACCTGCTTTGGAGATTTATTGTAGTGCTTGAAGTTACTCTGGCCTGCTGTGTCTCCTGTCGCTGTTCCTGCAAACTGTGTGAACTTTTCAGCATGCTTGTATGAAGTAATACAAGTCATTTCATTTCAACCTATGTCTCCTGTGTTTTCCTCGCACCCAAGCACAAGACACTATAGGAACTGTACACTATACATGACAAGAGGTCAAATTCTGCAGCAGGATGGTGCTCCATCTTATACATCCATCTCTACAGCAAAGTTCCTTCAGGCAAAAAAGATCAAGGTGCTCAAGGACTGGCCAGCCCAGTCACCAGACATGAACATCATTGAGCATGTTTGGGGTAGGATGAAAGAGGAAGCTTGGAAGACAAAACCAAAGAATCTAGATGAACTCTGGGGGGCATGTAAGACTGCATTCTTTGCTATTCCTGATGACTTCATTAATAAATTGTATGAATCATTGTTGAACCGCATGGATGAAGTCCTTCAAGCTCATGGAAGTCACACAAAATATTAAATATGACTCTAATAGCACCACAACTTTTTTCACCAATGTTTTGCAACATATATTTGTATTTTAAGTTAATTAATTGTTTGAATATCACATTACTTTCTGTGGGCGACAAAACTTTTGTCTTGCCATAATCTGACCATTCTGTGTCCATTAAATGATCAGTATTTCTGCATTGATGCCAATTTATTTTCTTAACCTAAACCACATTTCGGAGGGTTTCAGCTTTCAAAAGAATAATTTATACAACCAATGGATGAATTTAACGTCAGGTTATAAGCTTTTATTTACATAACATCGATAAGCGACATAACTTCTGTCAGGGAGTGTAGTAATCCTCAGCTACTACAGTATTTTTTACTGAATTGAATTAGTGTCACATAATAAAGAGTAAAAACTTACTGTAGTAATCATTGTCTACCTACGGTATTTTTTACTGAATTGAGTTAATATGAGCGCGGAAAAAAGAATCATCCGTGCGTCTGTCCTACAGCCATTGAGCGCTGATCAGTGACACACATCACTGATCAACCTTCGATTGTTGAGTTTTTTTTTGTGAACAGAGAATAAAACAATAATTAAGATTAGGATCAGTAAAAATATACTGTAGTAATTGTTGTCTACCACGGTAGTTTTTACTGAACTGAGTGTCAGCACAGAAAGAATCATCTGTGCGTCATACAGCCATAGTGCACTGATCATTGATACAAATCAGTAATGAACCTCCAGTTGTTGGGTTTTTTTTGGGAAAAGAGAATTTAAAATAATTTATATTAGGGACAGTAAAATATACTGTATTAATCATCATCTCTTACAGTATTCTGAGTGCATTATGAGTGTCAGCATGAAAAAAAGTCATCCATGTGTTTGTTGTTATGTTTCAGTAGCTGAGGAGTGCAGGTAAAAAAGGCAATACACCAGAGAAGTTGGAATCTATGAGATTGCAGTACCCTGACTAACCACCACAACTAGAGGCAGCCGTGGAGCGTTCCTACGTTGGTCCTAGACGCCTCGTCACAGCCTGAGAAACTAACTACACCTAAAGATAGATATAGGAAAGCTATCTGCCCCGGAGCAGATCCCCAAAGAACATAGAAAGCCCCCAAACATGTAATGGCGGTTAGACAAGATGAAATACAGACACAGACAGAAAATAGTATGAGCAAACGTTGGGGCCCAAACTACCTAAATAGAAAAGGATAGGAAGGGCACTTACTGCAATCCCAAAAAACCCTGAAAAGCACCAACTCTACTAATTTCAAAATCACCTGAGATCACACGACCTCTACCACCTAAATTAGTTCTCTGGTGTAACAAAATCAAAACAGCAGCCACTGAAAAAACTGGAAAAAGCAAATGTACAAACATCAGTGGCTGAACTAAACTGAGAGGGCAAAAGCCCCCGGAGGGGACCCTGAAGGCCCCCACAGAAGTGCAGGACAAAATGCAAAAATCAAGCACAAAAACAAAAAGAAGAAAATGTCTTATCTGTTAGCAGGAGATGCAGACACGACACAGCAGGCTACAAAGGAAACAGGACTCAAGGATTGAGACCAGAACAATTGATCACCGGCAACCCTGATGGGAAGGCGACTCCCTTATATAAGACCAGTCAGTAACACCTGATTCCCACTCCTCACAATCTTCACTGGACAGTCCAGTACCGCTTGTAACCACCAGAGGGAGCCTTTGCTCAGAACTCATTTCAAGTCCATTCACAACAGTACCCCCCCCTTGAGGAGGGGTCACCGAACCCTCACTTGAGCAACCAGGTTGGTCAGGATGAGTTCTATGATACGCACGGATGAGTCTCCTAGCATGGATGTCCGAAGCAACACCCAAGAATTGTCTTCCTGACCATAACCTCTCCACTTAACCAAATACTGGAGTTTCCGTCTAGAAAAACGAGAATTCAATATTTTCTCAACCACAACCTCCATATTGCCCTCAACCAAAACGGGTCAGGAGGCAAAGCAGTAGGAACCACTGGCTCAACAAACCTCTTCAACAAGGACTTGTGGAACACGTTATGGATCTTAAATGTCCCTGGAAGAAGCAAACGAAAAGAAACAGGATTAAGAATCTCCATGATCTTATAAGGTCCAATGAACCTAGGCTTAAATTTAGGAGATGCCACTCTCATAGGAATATTTCTTGAGGACAACCAGACCAAGTCCCCCACTTTAAACCGAGGACCATCAGTCCTATGCCGGTTAGCAAACCGCTGGGCCCTCTCCTGAGAGAGGGACAACCTCTCCACTACCTGGTCCCAAATCTGTTGCATACGCTCCACAACAGAGTCAACACCTGGACAGACAGAAGCCTCCGTCTGTCCTGAAGAAAATCGAGGGTGAAACCCAGAATTACAGAAAAATGGAGACATCAAAGTGGCAGAGCTAGCCCTATTATTAAGAGCAAACTCAGCCAAAGGCAAAAAAGAGACCCAGTCATCCTGATCAGCAGACACAAAGCATCTTAGATAAGTCTCCAATGTCTGGTTTGTTCTCTCAGTTTGACCATTGGTCTGAGGATGAAACGCCGAGGAGAAAGACAATTGAACACCAAGTTTAGAACAAAAGGTCCTCCAAAATCTGGAAACAAACTGGACTCCTCTGTCAGACACAATGTTCTCAGGAATGCCGTGTAAACAAACCACGTGCTGAAGGAACAAAGGCACCAATTCAGAGGAGGAAGGCAACTTAGGTAATGGCACAAGATGTATCATCTTGGAAAACCTATCACAAATCACCCAGATGACGGTCATTCTCTGAGAAACAGGGAGGTCGGAAATTAAATCCATAGAGATATGGGTCCATGGTCTCTTGGGCACAGGCAATGGCATCAACAAACCACTAGAGCGAGAGCAAGGCTTGGAGCGAGAGCAAGTCCCGCAGGACTGCACAAATTCCCTGACATCACGAGACAAGGTAGGCCAACAAAAGGACCGACTAACCAAGTCTCTGGTACCAAAAATTCCGGGATGCCCAGCCAACGCGGAACAATGAATCTCAGACATCACACTCTTTTTCCACTGGTCCGGGACAAACAATTTTCCAACAGGGCAGCGCTCGGGCCTATCCTCCTGACACCCCTCCAGAGCAAGTCTCAAATTGGGTGAGATGGCGGAAAGAACTACACCCTCTTTCAAAATAACAGAAGAATCAGATAACTCAGGAGAGTCCGCAAGGAAACTCCTCGAGAGGGCATCCGCCTTAACATTCTTAGTGCCAGGAAGAAAGGAAACCACAAAATTAAAACGTGTGAAAAACAAGGCCCACCTGGCCTGTCTAGGATTGAGTCGCTTGGCAGATTCCAGATAAACCAGATTCTTATGGTCCGTAAGGACCACCACCTGATGTTTGGCTCCCTCCAGCCAATGTCTCCACTCTTCAATAGCCCACTTCATGGCCAGTAACTCCCGATTACCCACGTCAAAATTAGTTCAGTAGGAGAAAATTTTCGAGAGAAAAAGGCACAAGGGTTACTTTTAGAGGTCTCTGGATCTTTTTGGGACAAAACGGCACCTGCCCCAATTTCAGAGGCATCAACCTCCACCTGAAATGGCAGAGAAACATCAGGCTGCCGTAGAACAGGAGCAGAAGTGAATCTCTGCTTAAGTTCCTGAAATGCAGAGACTGCCTCAGGAGGCCAATTCACCACATCAGAACCTTTCTGGTCAAATCAGTCAATGGTTTAACAATAACCGAGAAATTACCAATAAATTTACGATAAAAATTGGCAAAACCCAAAAATCTTTGAAGAGCCTTTAATGAAGTAGGTTGGACCCAATCACAGATGGCCTGAACCTTGACCGGGTCCATTTCAATAACAGATGGGGACAAAATGAATCCCAGAAATGAGATCCTCTGTACGCCAAAAAGACACTTTGATCCCTTTACATACAGAGCATTCTCTCTCAAAATCTGGAATACAGTTCGAACATGTTTCACATGAGAGTCCCAGTCATTAGAAAAAATCAAGGTATCATCCAAATAAACAATCAGAAATTTATCCACAAAATCCCTGAAAATGTCATTCATGAAGGACTGGAAGACAGAAGGAGCATTAGTGAGCCCAAAGGGCATCACAAGGTACTCAAAATGCCCCTCAGGGGTATTGAATGCCGTCTTCCATTCATCCCCGTGCTTAATGCGAGTAAGGTTATATGCCCCCCTGAGGTCAAGCTTGGTAAACCAAGTAGCGTTTTTCACCCTGGAAAACAGGTCAGAAATCAAAGGTAACGGGTATTGATATTTTACAGTAATATTGTTCAAAAGACGATAATCAATACACGGCCTTAATGAACCATCCTTTTTGGCCACAAAGAAAAAAACGGCACCTAAGGTGAAGAGGATGGTCTGATATGACCCTTCTCCAATGATTCCTTGATATAAGACCGCATAGCGTCATGTTCAGGTACAGACAAGTTAAAAAGGCGACCTTTAGGGAATTTACTACCAGGCACTAATTCAATAGCGCAGTCATAGCTCCTATGGGAGGCAAGGATGCAGATTTACTTTCGCTAAACACATCAGAAAAATCAATCAAAAAGTCAGGAACATCCTGAGCCTGGGGGAGGCAGAAAAAACAGGAGTGTTGGTATTAACACATTGGCAGCCCCAACTGGTTACAGACACAGATTTCCAATCCAAAACAGGATTATGAGACTGCAACCAAGGGAAGCCCAGTACGATAATATCATGCAGATTATACAGAACCAAAATTTACAGCACTCCTGATGATCAGGTTCAACCCTCATTATCACCTGAGTAGAGAACTGAGGTTTATTCTCAGCCAAAGGGGTAGAATCGATCCCCAGTAGGGGAATAGACTTCTGTAGGGGTATCAAGGGAAACCCACAACGTTTAGCAAAATCATAATCCATCAGGTTAATAGCTGCTCCAGAATCAACGAAAGCCTGAGCAGAAAATGAGGACAGAGAGCATATCAGAGTGACAGTTAATCAGGGTGGATAAAAATCAATGATTTTTTTAAAAAAAATCAAAAAAATCGGATTTTTTTTTGATTTAAATCGGAATTTTTTTGATTTAAATCGGATTTTTTTGATTTAAATCGGATTTTTTTCAATAAACTGCTTTTTGAGGAAAATATTTTACCATCCAAAGGTTCTTCCATCATAGATAAAGCTGAGTTGTTTAACTCAGTAGAATAAAGGCTGTATATGTGTAACATTCACAATGCCATGCTCTTCCAGAGGTTTCTGTAGGATTAGTGCCAGTGGGCAGTTTTTCTCCTATATTATCACAGACGCTCGCTTTACTTACGCAGTTCTCAAAACTGAATTTGACTCCGCAGAGGTCCCAGCCTCTTCTTCACGGCAAAAATGTTACAATATGAACAGAGTTGAGAAAAATACCTTAATCCTATTGTTCTACAAACCTATATGAATACAGAATCAACCCCTTCAGTGCCAAGTCCAAGAAGTTAGACAATATGTTTCTGATTGTTTGGAGTGGAATAGATCTGCACAACACAAGAAGAATGTGAATCTAAGTGTGAGGAGGAGGAAGGGCAAGCAGACAAGAAAATGAAAGTGAAACTTTGTGCACAATACTGCAGCATAGCCACAGACAGACAAGTCTGGATCTGTTTGTGTGTACGATCTGAGGTTTATTACATTCTTTCCTTATAATGGCAGCAGGCTGTAAAAGAGACCCAGTTTGGGAATATTTTAATGAAGCTCCTTCGCCTATCGGTAAGGCAGGCATGCGTGCAAAATGCAAACGATGCAACAAAGAGATGCAAGGCCTGGTGGTGCGAATGAGGCAACATCATGAGAAGTGCGGTGATGAAGATGACCAAAGAAACACTTCTGAACAGGCAGGATCTTCAGGTTGGTAAACATTTTTATTGAATCCTATTTCTAAAGACTGAACTGTCATGTGTGAGAAAAATTATATTTCTTATTATTACTGCATGTTACTGTCATTTGGTACAGTTATGAAGAAAAACAAATATTCCTTTTGGGGCAGTGCTGTGTTGTGTACAATAAGCAGAAATTGTATAAACAATAAAATACCAGCATTGACTTTTTTTGTTTAGGGGAATTCATGGATTCTGGAAACTATCCACCTCCAAGATCACCATCATCCTGTTCTACAGTTTCAGAGTTATCCATCCAGGATAATGCTTCATTAGCAGCAGCATCATCATCAGACACCCACAGCCACATATCACCATCACCCAAAAGGAAGAAAAAACCTTTACCTCCTGGAACCACCATAGATAGGTTTGTGATAAGAACTAGCAGATTAGAAAAAGAGTTGATTGATGAAAAAATTGCCCAGTTTATTTATGCAACGAAACTCTTCTTTCCGTCTGACTGGAGAACCCACATTTCATTAATATGGTTCAGTCACTGAGACCAGGATACAGTCCACCCAGCAAAGCTGATGTTGCAGGGAGACTGCTGGATCAAGTGTGACAGAGAAATGGAGCAATGTGCAACAGCTCTGGAGGGTAAAATTGTTAACCTAAGTATTGATGGTGGAGTAATGTCCACAATGATCCTATTGTATGTGCTTGTATAACAACAGAAGAAGGTAAAGTCTTCCTTGCACAAACAACTGATACGTCAGGAAATGCACACACAGCAGAATACTTACAAGAAGTGGCAGTAAAAGCTATAACAACATGTGAACAAAAATTCAAATGTCTAGTACGCAGTTTGGTCACTGACAATGCTGCAAACGTATCCAAGATGAGAAGAAATTAGAAGAGCAGGGGGGGAATACAAAGCTAATAACGTATGGTTGCAGTGCTCATTTGCTGCACCTCTTAGCCAAAGACTTAAGTGTTCCAGAAATAAAGGCTAATGTTGTTGAAATTGCTAAATACTTCCGTAATAATCATTTTGCTGCAGCAGCTCTGAAAAGGATGGGTGGAACCAAGCTAACGCTCCCACAAGATGTTAGATGGAACTCTGTGGTGGACTGTTTTGAGCAGTATATCAAAAACTGGCCTATTCTGATGACACTTTGTGAAGAAAATCGAGATAAAATAGATGGCACTGTCACGGCCAAAATCCTCAACATTGGGCTTAAGAGAAATGTTGAACAGATGCTGAGCTTCCTGAAACCCATCTCTCAAGCTTTAAACAAAATACAGAAAAATAGCTGTTTTATTGCGGATGCTGTTGAAATTTGGAAGGAACTGAGTGAACACTTAAAAACAGAACTACACATGGACAGAATTAAATTACAAGCAGTAAACAAACGATAGGGACAAGCACTGACTCCAGCTCATTTTTTGGCAAATATTGTCAATATCCAATATCAGGGTCAAACCTAAGTGCTGAGGAAGAGGAGTTAGCTATGACATGGGGTATCCAGCAATCATCCATCTTTAATGCCAACTATAATAAACTTCAGAGCTAAGGGGGAACCATTCAAGAAATATATGTTTGCTGAAGATATTTTAAGGAAGGTCACACCAGTAAACTGGTGGAAGTCACTTAAGCGCTTGGATGTAGAGACTGTTCAAGTAATGATTTCACTTTTAACAGCAGTAGCTTCTTCTGCAGGCGTTGAAAGAATATTCTCTTCCTTTGGACTCCGACTCATTCATTCTAAATTGAGAAATCGGCTGGGACCCAAAGCAGGAAAGCTTGTTTTTCTTTTCCAGATTATGAATAGGAACAAAGAAGAAGATGATGATGAAGATGACGACGAGTGAACTACAGAGGACAGCAGGGACAGTAGTATTTAAGTTTTTCATGTGTCGGCTGGGCTGACAGTCTAAGTTTCTTAAAATATATATATTTTGTTTAGCCAAATTAGTTAACAAACATGGATGTTTTTTTAAGCAAATAACTTATGCTGTAATGTTGTTATTGTTTCAGTTGAATAAATCTATTTAAATTGTTATTAAGGTCAGGATTATTTTTCTCCTTCCTAAGTACAACGGAACAGTGGTGTCCAAATATGAATGATTAACCCATTAAACTGGGGAAAAAAAGTAATATAAAAAGTGATTCTAAAAATCTTCATCTACTTGCATGTTAAAGTAGCAAGAACTAGTTTAGGTAGAAACTTTGATTTAAATCACTGATTTAAATCAAGCCTTACTGACTAGTGATTTAAATCGTGATTTAAATCGTGATTTAAATCAGTTTGATTTTAAATCAATCCACCCTGCAGTTAATAAAAACTTAGTCTGAACACTACCAAGACAACTGAGCGTGCAAAACGTCTTCCCCGCTTAGGGCAGACTGAAATAGCATGAGAGGCATCACCACAGTGAAACATAACCCATTGCGCTTTCGAAACTCATGACGCTGTGCCCCAACACCACTCTATCACACTGCATGGTTCAGAAGCAGGTTCACAAGGCAACCCTTCCACGCATACTTCTCCGCTCACGCAAACGTCTGTCAATTTGAATCGCTAATGACATAGAATCATTGAGACCAAGGGGACAGAGAATCCCACCATACATCCTTTACATTATCTGACAGACCCTTCCGAAAAAGGGCCGCCAAAGCGTCGTCATTCCACTTGGTCAGACTGCCCACCTACGGAATCTCTGACAGTATAACTCAGCGTCATCAAGACCCTGATTTAATGCCAACAAGGCTTTTTCAGCTTGATCAGTGACATTAGGCTCATCGTACAATAACCCCAAAGCCTGAAAAAATGCATCAACATCACTCAAAACAGGATCCCCAGGTGTCAGGGAAAAAGCCCAATCCTGAGGATCGCCGCGCAGGAGAGAGATGACAATTTGAACCTGCTGCGCTCGTTCCCTGAGGACTTAGATTTTAAGGCAAAAAAACAATTTACAATTATTTTTGAAATTCTGAAACTTAGCTCGATCCCCTAAAAACAAATCTGGCATGGGAATCCTAGGTTCCACAACAGCAACCTAGCAAGATAGGCAGCAATACTCCGAACCTCAGTGGCAAGCTGATCCCACACGCCAGACAACTGTGCAAACTCCATTGAGAGAAAAAAAAATCCTCCCCAGCACCCAGAGATACAGAGGGAAAAAAAAAATGCAACAAAAAAGAAAAATATCTCTGACAACTCTGACAACCCTTTTTCTTTCACAATATTTTTTCCCTTCTGTGAGTACCATACAATTTTCAATTTTTAGGCCGGTGATACTGTTATGTTTCGGTACTGAGGAGTGCAGGTAAAAAAGGCAAATACACCAGAGAAGTTGGAATCTATGAGATTGCAGTACCCTGACTAACCACCACAACAGAGGCAGCCGTGGAGCATTCCTACGTTGGTCCTAGACGCCTCGTCACAGCCTGAGAAACTAACTAACACCTAAAGATAGATATAGGAAAGCTATCTGCCCCGGAGCAGATCCCCAAAGAACATAGAAAGCCCCCAAACATGTAATGGCGGTTAGAACAAGATGAAATACAGACACAGACAGAAAATAGTATGAGCAAACGTTGGGGCCCAAACTACCTAAATAGAAAAGGATAGGAAGGGCACTTACTGCAATCCCAAAAAACCCTGAAAAGCACCAACTCTACTAATTTCAAAATCACCTGAGATCACACGACCTCTACCACCTAAATTAGTTCTCTGGTGTAACAAAATCAAAACAGCAGCCACTGAAAAAACTGAAAAAGCAAAAAGTACAAACATCAGTGGCTGAACTAAACTGAGAGGGCAAAAGCCCCCGGAGGGGACCCTGAAGGCCCCCACAGAAGTGCAGGACAAAATGCAAAAAATCAAGCACAAAAACAAAAAGAAGAAAATGTCTTATCTGTTAGCAGGAGTGCAGACACGACACAGCAGGCTACTAAGGAAACAGGACTCAAGGATTGAGACCAGAACAATTGATCACCGGCAACCCTGATGGGAAGGCGACTCCCTTATATAAGACCAGTCAGTAACAACCTGATTCCCACTCCTCACAATCTTCACCGGACAGTCCAGTACCGCTTGTAACCACCAAGGGAGCCTCTGCCAGAACTCATTTCAAGTCCATTCACAACAGTTTGTCCTACAGCCGTAGAGTGCTGATCACTGACGAACATAAATAATCAAACATGGTTGTTTGCTTCTTTTCCTTTCTTTTTCTTCTTTCTAAATAAAAAAAAATTTACATCAAGCAGTCACACACACACACCTGAATAAATTTGGTACTCACACATACACCGCATACAGTACGTAAAAAAGTTTTGCTTTTCCCAAACCCGGTATTCACGGAGCATATGCCTTCCTTGCCTCCAGCACTAATAGGAGGGAGGAGATCCCACTTTGCTTTATTTTTTCTTCATCCTCCTCATCCTCAAGTGATGCTGAACTGCCACACCACAGTTACTGACCCCATGCGGACCTCTCCCCCTGAAGATTATGAGACACTGATTCCTGTTTTGTGGTGCAATCAATCAAATTGACACCACAGGCCTCAAAAAATGGACTTTTTCACTGAGGATTTTGTAAACCTCATGGTGGCCCAAACAAATTTGTACACCGAGCAATTTTTTGGCACAAAACCGCCCTTCGTCATTTTTTAACTGGACTCCTGTAAAATGATGACGTTTTGGGGCCTGGTCCTTCACATGAGGATAATGAACAAGACAGAACTGCTGCAATATTAAAGTATTGATGTTCTATACAACACTCTAGTGTTCGCATCGCCATGACCTGTAAACGTTTTGAAGCAATCCATAAATGTTTGCATTACAATGTAGGAAAGATGTGTATCTTCGTACCACTATTTCAGTTAGCCATTAAAAGGTATCAACCACTGAGGACTCCAAGTCTAAAATATTTTCTGCATTACAATGAAAACGCACGGTGTCCTCCCCGAGATGACCTCAACTTCACTGTCTTTTCAAAGTTCGGCCGTTCATTGAGCACTTCAACAACAACAGGTGTACTTGCCCCAAAGGGACATCTGCGTGGATGAGTCCCTAATCATTTCAAGGAGGCTCAAATTCTGGCAAACCTGCCCAGTAAAGGGCCAGGTACGAATTAAGCTGTACCAACTGTGTGAGTGTAATGCAGCGTACACCCAAAGTTTAGAGTTTTATTAGGGGAAGGACTCATGGATTGAACACTCTGAATGCTTCCCGTCCTGGGAATGAGTTGTAAAAATTGTGTGGGATTTGTGCACCCACGCTTCAAAAATTTCACCCCTACTAAAACTTTTAACCAGAATCCCACCTTTAAACCCTCTCTTCCACTACAGCACCCCGGGGCTGTTTTCAAAAACAAAAAGGCCTCCCAAATTAAAATTGGGGGGGGTCTCAGAAAGGGGGAAGGGGAGCCCAATGAGGGGAAAAAATGTGGTGGTCAAGTTCAAGGGCCCCAAACAGTTCCCCTTTTTTGACCCCAAAGGAAGGCGACCCCACATACTTACAGAGCCCAAACCTCACTGTTACTGGGACAAAAAGAAAAGGGGGGTTATCTCCGTCAAGTCCCTTTAGCCGACGTGCCATGAGAAAAACTAAGGTTTGGTACAAAGCTAGTGCAC
>JARQOD010013749.1:0-13943 GCA_033576555.1 Oophaga sylvatica
AAAGATTCCACATCCATGGTGGCCAGGATGGTTCCTTCTGGTAGAGAACCTATTGCTGCTAGTTTATTCAGTAGGTCAGTTGTGTCCTGAATGTAGCTGGGTGTATCCTTTACCAGGGGTTTAAGAACACCCTCTACCCATCCAGATACTTGCTCAGTAAGGGTGTCCACACATGAAATAATCGGCCTCCCTGGATTTCCGGCTTTGTGGATTTTGGGAAGCATGTAGAATGTCCCTGTTCTTGGACTTTCTGGTATCAGGTCATCAGCTCTTATGGATTTGTCAGACAGACAAGATACCAACTTGCTTAGTTCCTTGTAATAGTCCTGTGTAGGGTCCGACTCCAGTTTTCTGTAGTAGCGTGTGTCTGTAAGTTGTCTGTTTGCTTCCTTCATATAGTCTGATGTGTTCATCATGACTATTGCACCTCCCTTGTCAGCAGGTTTAATGATGATTTCTTTGTTGGTTTTCAGAGACTGTATGGCCTTTCTCTCCTGGGCACTGATGTTGGAGGCTTGTCTCTTGTTGGTGGCTATGATGGGGGATTTTATCAAATGTCTGAATGAGTCTATATATTTATCCAAATGAACTTTCTCCATTTACTGAATAAACTTGCTGTGGATCTTTCCTTGCTACTCTCCACCACCACTTTCTCTAGCATGAGCGTTTTTTCATCTGGTTTTTCACCTCTTCTCTCGAGGGAATTTCTCTCACCAACCATTTCTGGAGAATTGCCCTTTTACTTATCATGACTATATCATGGAAGAGAGATGGTATTGTATCCCCTTCTTTATCCTCTCCCTCCTGATGATAATGGAATAGCCAAGCCATTGGTTACAGCTCCATGTTCCTATTTCAGATTGTTCGAACCAACCCCTGAACTTGCTTCCAAAATCCCTCAATTTTTCCGCACTGACAAATCCCATGATATAAGTCCGTTCTTTCCGTACCACATTTCAGACATTTCATCAGTTTGTCTTGTTGTCTAATATTCAAAACATTGAAACCATATATAGCCTATGTATAAGTCTATACTGAGTGTCTCTCCAGATTTCGTTTACTATCTTCTTCCTCATCTCCATCCACCCTTTCAAGATTTTTTCTTCCCCTTCTTGGTCTCCCAACTGCTTTGCCCATCCCTCTAAAAATTTTCCCTTGTATGTTGGGAACTAATGCTTCTCTCAAATCCCTACAAAGACCTGAAATGGTAATCTCACGGATGTCCTTTAATAAAATTGTGTCCAAGTGGTTCACCTCATATTCATTGTTAATGTTGAGTAATTTCCTCATTATCCCATGCTTTATCTGTTCATACTGGAGAGTCTGAAACGGGCACAAATCATATTTGTCTCTTATTTCCCCACACGTCATCCATCTCCGCTCTGTATCATGCATCAAGTTCCTTAAAGTCCTCATCCCCTTCCCCTCCACTCTCTAAACAGGTCATTGTCCCTCCCCTGTGTCAAATCTGGGCTTGCCCAGATGTTAATGAATTTCGAAATGTTCCATGCTAGCCCAAACTTTTTCCTAACCGCCTTCCAGGTCATAACTGTGTCCCTACATAGCAATGAGTGTTTAAGATTGGGTGGTAAATTTGGTATGGATGTCTGTAATATTGATCTCAGGTCCCATGGCTTACAGAATTCGGCTTCTAAAGTCCAATCAGAATGTCTACTTGTTTGTCTAATCCAGTCAATTGCATGTCTCAAAATGCAAGCCACGTGATAGCCTCTAATGTTTGGTAGCCTGATCCCCCCCCTCTCCGTTGGTAGCATTAATTTATTAGCGTTAATCCTCGGTCTCTTTCCCTTCCACAAAAAGTGAGAGAATGCCTTCGTCAGTCTTTTTACGTCGGTATGTTTGAGAAGTAATGGGATTGTCTGCATGGGGTAAAGGAGCCTAGAAAAGCTCATCGTTTTTATCAAATGATTTCTACCCAAAAGGGTCAGCGGAAGATTAGCGCACCCCTGCAGTTCTTTCTCTATACGTTCGATTAGTGAGGAATAATTTAAGGAATATAAAGCTTTTGGATCCCTCCCCTCCAGTACTCCCAAGTATTTAATTGTTTTTCTGGCAATAGGAATGTCACATAGTGACCTCCTCTCTCTCTCTTCTCTCTTTTTTCGCCCAAAAAGAGTATTTCACATTTATCTTTGTCAAGTCTGAATCCTGCCAATTTCCCAAACCCCTCAATTTGTACTATAACTTCACTCAGTTGTGTTTTGGGCCTACTCATAAACAGGACAATATCATCAGCAAACAATGTTGCTCTTCCCCCCACTTTGATCCCTTCAAACCATCGACCATCATTCAAACGTCGGGCCAATGGTTCAAAAGCTAAATTGAATAACAAAGGTGACATCGGGCAACCCTGCCTGGTTCCCTTTAACAAAGGAAACGCTCTTGATAAGAATCCCGGGGTGTTCACCCTAGCATGAGGTTCGCGTACAGCACCTGCAGTGTTCCCTTTATTTTTTTGAGCAGTATATATGATCTATGCCACATTCGGAGTCACGGATTTCTACTTTATCCGGATAATTCCGCAGGTAAACATATTTCCTCCGCTCCGCGGTGTCACAAGAACAGACTTACAGTCTAATCCTTTAACAAAAAAATAAATTAATAAACAAGTGACGGCTGCCAGAAGTGGAAGGTCAGAGAAAGGACGGGGAGGACGGAAGGTGGTGCTCAAAGAGGAATCCATGAATAATAGGTGACCACATACAGGGATGGAAACACAGACTATCGCTCTGATGTTACAGGGGGTGACAGGATCACATATGTCATGTTACGTCACGTCGCTTTAGGCCAGCAGTAGTCACCACTTATAATAAGCCATAGAAAAGGAATGTTAGATAAGCTGCAATGAAACATCAGGACAATGAACATTCCTAGAAAAGTCAGAATCTCCTGCTGAGCAGGAAAGAAAGAGCAGAGTAATGGAGTCCGAGGTGCTGCTCACACTGCAGCCCCAGGTGACAATCCTCAGATGTGTGCGGTATGTATACAGGGACCTTACATTAATCCGGCATCTGATAATCTGGCATTCTGTATCTAAACCCCAGACCATATCACTGAATAATCATCGGGGCGACGGACGGACAGACAACATGGAGGAAAACATTGGGTCCCACATCTTATTCAGTGAATTCTGGTTTCTCATTCACCCCCTCATTGCCCCCTGCGCATAACCTAAAGGTACTGCCACACTTAGTGATCTCGTTAGCGATCTCAATAACGACGCAAGCTAACGAGATCGTTTTTGTGATCTCTTTTAGGTCACTAGTAGCTGCCAAACAGATCTCAAAAACGACTCATCAGCGGTCAGCGATCTCTTTAACGACTTTGGCGGTCGTTAGGATGTCATTAGCATGTACTGAGCACTTCTGATTCATAGGAATTTCCAGCATCGCTCCTGCTCTCTGCGTCCTGCTAGCCTGCTTTGCAACTTCTGCGATCCTCTCTGTGACGCAAAAGAGAACTTACAGATATTGCGATCCACTCCGTGACGCAAAACCCATATGCGTCACAAACGAGGTCGCTCGTCGTTCGCAAAAGGTGCCAAACACAGCGATTCAGGCTCACCAGTGGGACGCCAACGATCAAAAAACGGTCCAGAACTCTAGTGAACGATCAGCGACATCACAGCAGGGGCCACATCGTTGCTACATGCCACACACAACGAGGTCGCTAACGAGATCGTAAAATAGTGACGTTTTAGTGATCTCGTTTGCGATCTCGTTTGCGATCTCGTTTAGTGTGGCATACCCTTAACTTGTCCCGTCCTAGGCCCCTTCCTGGGGTTAATCTTCTCCGTCCTGGACCCCTTCCTGTGATTATTATGCCCCATCCTGGGCCCTTTCCTGGGTTAATGTGCCCCATCCTGGCCCCTTCCTGTGATTATTATGCCCCATCCTGGGCCCTTTCCTGGGGCTAATGTGCCCCATCCTGGCCCCTTCCTGGGGTTAATGTGCCCCATCCTGGCCCCTTCCTGTGATTATTATGCCCCATCCTGGGCCCTTTCCTGGGGTTAATGTGCCCCATCCTGGCCCCATCCTGGGGTTAATGTGCCCCATCCTGGCCCATTCCTGGGGTTAATGTGCCCCATCCTGGCCCCTTCCTGGGGTTAATGTGCCCCATCCTGGCCCCTTCCTGGGGTTAATGTGTCCCATCCTGGCCCCTTCTTGGGTTAATGTGTCCCATCCTGGCCCCTTCCTCAGGTTAATGGGCCCTTTCCTGGGGTTAATGTGTCCCATCCTGGCCCCTTCCTGGGGTTAATGTGCCCCATCCTGGGCCCTTTCCTGGGGTTAATGTGCCCCATCCTGGCCCCTTCCTGGGGTTAATGTGTCCCATCCTGGGTCCTTTCCTGGGTTAATGTGTCCCATCCTGGCCCCTTCCTGGGGTTAATGTGTCCCATCCTAGCCCCTTCTTGAGATTAATGTGTCCCATCCTGGGTCCTTTCCTGGGGTTAATGTGTCCCATCCTGGCTCCTTCCAGGGGTTAATGTGTCCCATCCTGGGCCCTTTCCTGGGGTTAATGTGCCCCATCCTGGGCCCTTTCCTGAGGTTAAAGTGTCCCATCCTGGCCCCTTCCTGGGGTTAATGTGCCCCATCCTGGCCCCTTCCTGGGGTTAATGTGCCCCATCCTGGCCCCTTCCTGTGATTATCATGCCCCATCCTGGGCCCTTTCCTGTGGTTAATGTGCGCCATCCTGCCCCTTCCTGTGTGTAAGGTTCTATGTATATATTCCTGAAACTCAGTTTGTTCGTCAGCCATTTTACTTTCTGTCTTGCTGCAGCTATCTTGCCCTCAGTCAAAATGGAGTTTCCAGCTTGCATGTTCCCGCCCTGATTCTCTCCTTTGCTTCTTAAGCAGCCACAACTGAGCAATCAGTGCTTCAGAATCTAGCCTGCAGTGAACCTGTGACTTGACTCCTGTAAGCCTTGGACCTTGTACTCCAGCTATTCCTACTGAGGAACTCTGAAGCACTTGTGGACTCTGAACCCTGCTCTTTGAAAGACCCACGTTTGCATGGACTTAGAGACAGAGAAGAAGATCCTGAATCTGTATTGGAGAGTGATTGCTGAGCTTGGATTACTCTGGCCTGCTGTGTCTCCTGTTTCTGTGTCTGCAAACTGTGTGACTATTTCTGCCAACTTGTATGAAGTAATACAGGACTTTTCTATATCAAACCTGTGACTCCTGTGTTTTCATCGCACCCAAGCACAAGACGCTATATGAACTGTACTACATACATTACAAGATTCTGAAGCCAAAACGTTAGTGTCTGCTGGGTCTGGAAGGCTGTGTCTGCTGTACTGTGGATATCAGACGTCCGGTTGTACTTTCTGTGATGACAGTGGTTGTGACTTCTCACAACCATTCCAGGTGAGCAATTCCCTTAAGTTTTTTCTTTTTGCAGTGTTACCACAGGTAAACACTATTGTTTTGTTTTTTTTTTCCTTCTTTTCTCTTTTTTGTCTGCTGTAACTCTGGATATCAGATGTCTGGTTGAAACTTTCTGTGATGATAGTGGTTGTGACTTCTCACAACCATTCCAGGTGAGCAGTTCCCTTAATTTTTTTTTCTCTCTGCAGTGTTGCCACAGGTGAACACTATTGTTTTTTTTCTCTCCTCTTCTTCCAGTAATCCTGTCTTAAAAGATCTGGAAAATGGAGGCCCGCATAAAGGAACTTTGCGGAGTGACTGATAATATCCTTGCAGATTTGCAGAATATAAAGACCCGTTTTACAAATCTACAGGACCTCAATAATCACAATTTGCAAGTGGTTGGACAGACTACCCAGGATTTGCGAGCCAGGATTGAGGTTCTAGAGGGGCGAGTCCAGGCTCCTGCCGTAGCCCCGAGTGCTGGGATTCCCAAGTTGCCCCCTTTTCGTTTTGGCGGTGAACGTGAGAAATTCAGGGGATTTATTAATCAATGCAATCTTTTTTTTTCTGCACATGCTTCACAATTTCCCACTGAACGATCTAAGGTGCTTACTATAATTATGTTGCTTACCAACAAGGCTTTAATGTGGGCAAACCCTCTGATTGAGACTGAGGATGATTGTTTGAATCACCTTGATGATTTTATTTCAGCCATGGGGCAGGTGTTTGATGACCCCAATCGAGGTGCAACAGCTGAAGCAGCCATGTTAGCTTTGCGCCAAGGTAAGCACTCGGTAGCTGAATATGCCTTGGATTTCAGGAGATGGGCCCTTGATACCACCTGGGACAGTTCCGCCAAAAAATCTATTTTTCGAAAGGGGTTATCTCCACTGATTAAGGATGAACTTCCTCGTGCCGACCCTCCCACTGCGTTAGGTGACTTTATTAACTACTGCATCCGTATTGATACTCGTCTGACTGAACGCAGGCAAGAGAGATGGTTCGAAAGCAATCGTACTAACCTTTTCCTACCTTCCTCTCCAGCTAAGGAACCTTTGAGTAGGATTACACGGGAACCTGAACCTGAACCCATGCAGGTAGACTCTTTACAACGACGGGTTAGTGATGCACGCAAGGAACATCGTTTTAAGGAGAATCTATGTTTCTATTGTGGTAAGTCAGGGCACTTCATTATAAACTGCCCCAGCCGTTCTCGTAAGACTACTGCAGCACTCATTCATTGTGAGTGTTGCGAGAGGGGATCTGTCAGGTCCGAGCCTCAGGCTCCAGAGAGATCTGCAGCAACAGATCTTGATTTCTCGGACTTAAACTCCGTTACCTCTGAGGACGTTGACTGTGTAAACGCTGCCATTTTTCAAGTTTCCTCAGCGGTGTCCCAGCTGAGTTGTAAGAAAAACAATTCTCATTGCTTTCTTTCCATCAAACTCTGGGTTGACTCAGCTTGGGTGTCTAGCTCTGCTATGATCGACTCAGGGGCAAGTGGAAATTTTATGGATGTCTCCTTTGCTCTGAAACAGGGAATACGTTCAGTGAAGAAGGCTACTCCAGTACAGATGGAAACTGTGGATGGCTCCCTGCTGACCTCTGGACCAGTGGATCAGGAAACAGAGCCTTTGAGGGTTCTTATGGGTAAAGATCATCAAGAGAAACTGTCCTTTATGCTTATCTCTTCTCCCCACTTTCCCATTATTCTAGGGCTACCATGGCTGCAGGCTCAGAATCCTACCATTAACTGGGAGACCAAGGAATTACACTTTCCAGAGAAACAGATGAGTCCAAAAGTTTCAGCTTGCTCTGTTCCTAAAGGAATCATGTCAGTCCCTGAACTACCAGCTGTATACCAGGACTATGTGGATTTATGTGACAAGAAGAACGCTGACCAGCTTCCTCCTCACCGTCCATATGATTGTCCAATTGAATTATTGCCTGGAGCAGAGATACCTTTTGGTAAGATCTACCCCCTGGCGGGGCCCGAGCTAAAGGCTTTAAAGGATTACATAGATGAAAATCTAGCCAAGGGCTTCATACGCCCCTCTTCATCTCCTGCAGGTGCACCCATCTTCTTTGTAAAGAAGAAAGATGGATCTCTGAGACCATGCGTAGACTATAGGGAACTCAATAAGGTTACTATTAGAAACCGTTATCCATTGCCTTTAATCCCTGAGTTATTGGAGAGAGTGCGACATGCCAAAATTTTTTCTAAACTAGATCTTCGTGGGGCCTATAACTTAGTCCGTATTAGACCTGGGGATGAATGGAAGACTGCATTCAGGTCACGCTATGGACACTTTGAATATCTAGTTATGCCTTTTGGTCTGAGTACCGCCCCAGCCACTTTCCAACACTTGGTGAATGACATCTTCAGGGATCTCCTAGATACATTCGTGGTAATTTATTTGGATGATATTCTAATTTTTTCTAACTCCACAGAGGAACATCATGGACATGTGAGAATGGTCTTGGAACGTCTAAGACAAAATCATCTTTACATCAAACTTCAAAAGTGTGAATTCCATAGGACCGAAATTCAATTTCTGGAGTATGTACTGTCTACACAAGGAATTAGTATGGATGGAAGCAAAACCCAAGCCATCAAGGATTGGCCAAGTCCTAGAAATGTGAAGGAGGTACAGCGCTTCATCGGGTTTGCCAACTTCTATAGACGTTTCATTAGAAATTTCTCTGAGGTAGTGTCACCTATCACTCAACTTACCCGGAAAGAGTCTAGGTTTTCCTGGACTCCCCAAGCCCAGGAAGCATTTTCCCGTCTAAAAGATAAATTTACCACTGCACCTATCCTAGTACATCCCAACCCCGAGCTTGCCTTCATAATAGAGGTGGATGCTTCAGACTGTGCCGTTGGAGCTATACTCTCTCAGAGAACAGGTGAGAAGAATGTCTTGCATCCCTGTGCCTTCTTTTCCCAGCAGTTGTCTTCGGCTGAGAGGAACTACGATGTGGGCAATAGAGAGTTGTTGGCCATTATTGCCGCCTTCAAAGAATGGAGACACCTTCTTCAGGGAGCTGCACAGCAAATAGTCGTCCTGACAGACCATCGTAACCTTGAGTTTATCAGGTCGGCTAAGTGCCTGACTCCTCGCCAGGCTCGCTGGAATCTTTTCTTAAACCAATTTAATTTTATCATCTCTTATAGACCAGGATCGCGCAATGGAAAGGCTGATGCACTCTCTAGGATTTACTCAGCAGAGACACGTCCAATTACTCCTCCTAAGACTATTCTTCCTGACTCTAGATTCCTAGGAGTAATTCATAATCAAGACCTACTTAAGGACATCAAGGAAGCATACCATGCGGATTCCTTTTTGGCACAACCCCCAAGGGACGTAAGTCTTGTCTTTAAGAATGGTGTGTGGATTCAGGGACAACGTCTGTATATTCCTGAAACAGTCAGATTAAGAGTATTGCAACTCATTCACGATTCCAAGATAGCTGGGCATAGAGGAATTCTAAAGACACAGGAATTTCTCTCTCGTTTCTTTTGGTGGCCCACTTGCAGGAAGGATGTTTTGAATTATGTCACTTCATGTGAGGTCTGTGCAAGATGCAAAACACCTCGCTCCTCACCAACTGGTCTGTTACAGCCTCTTCCCACCCCGTCCCGCCCGTGGGGATCCATTTCTATGGACTTCATTGTGGAGTTACCAACCTCTCAGGGGAAGAACACCATTCTAGTGATGGTTGACCATCTAACAAAGGCAGCTCATTTTATCCCTTGTGTCGGCTTACCCACTGCAAAACAGACATCAGATTTGATGATTAAAGATGTGTTTCGCTTACATGGAGTACCGGATGAGGTTATTTCGGATCGAGGGGTGCAATTCACTTCTAGGTTTTGGCAAAATTTCTGTGCAGCATTGGACATTAAAGTAAACCTTTCTTCTGCTTTTCATCCCCAGACTAATGGACAGACCGAACGAACCAATCAAACCCTGGAGCAGTATCTCCGCTGCTTTATCTGCCACCTACAGGATGATTGGGTGGATCTACTTCCATTAGCTGAGTTCTCGTATAACAACTCTCAGAGTGCCTCCACTAAACAGTCTCCTTTTTACTCTAATCTAGGTTATCATCCTAACATTCTACCACGATTTCCCATAGAAACGCCTTTACCAGCAGTGGCTGAAAGAATCACGTCTTTACAGAAGAATATGGATCTTCTAAAGGAAAATCTGGAATCGGCTCAAGAAAGGTACAAGAAAGCAGCAGATACATTTCGTAAACCTGCACCAGCTTTCAAGGTAGGAGACTTGGTCTGGCTGTCAACCAGAAATCTTAAGTTAAGGATTCCATCGTCTAAGTTGGGACATAAGTACATTGGACCCTATAAAATCAGTAAAATTATAAGTGCCGTTGCTTGTCGTCTTCAACTGCCCAGAACTATGAGAATCCACCCTGTCTTTCATGTATCCCTACTAAAGGCTGCGACACTCAATACGTTTCCTGGACGTTCCTCTCCTTGCCCTGACCCAGTGCTAGTCGATGGTCAGGAAGAATTTGTGGTGGAAAGGATTTTAGATTCCAGGTTGTATAGAAATCAGTTACAATATCTGATTAAATGGCAGGGCTACCCAGTGGAGGACAACTCATGGGAACCGGTCAATAACGTTAATGCTCCTCGCTTGCTCCGTCAGTTTCATCAGAGGTACCCACACAAGCCTGGTCTGAGGTCATCCGGAGGTTGTCCTTAAGGGGGGAGTAATGTAAGGTTCTATGTATATATTCCTGAAACTCAGTTTGTTCGTCAGCCATTTTACTTTCTGTCTTGCTGCAGCTATCTTGCCCTCAGTCAAAATGGAGTTTCCAGCTTGCATGTTCCCGCCCTGATTCTCTCCTTTGCTTCTTAAGCAGCCACAGCTGAGCAATCAGTGCTTCAGAATCTAGCCTGCAGTGAACCTGTGACTTGACTCCTGTAAGCCTTGGACCTTGTACTCCAGCTATTCCTACTGAGGAACTCTGAAGCACTTGTGGACTCTGAACCCTGCTCTTTGAAAGACCCACGTTTGCATGGACTTACGGTAACAGAGAAGAAGATCCTGAATCTGTATTGGAGAGTGATTGCTGAGCTTGGATTACTCTGGCCTGCTGTGTCTCCTGTTTCTGTGTCTGCAAACTGTGTGACTATTTCTGCCAACTTGTATGAAGTAATACAGGACTTTTCTATATCAAACCTGTGACTCCTGTGTTTTCATCGCACCCAAGCACAAGACGCTATATGAACTGTATTACATACATTACACTGTGATTATTATGCCCCATCCTGGGTCCTTTCCTGGAGTTAATGTGCCCCATCCTGGCCCCTTCCTGGGGTTAATGTGTCCCATCATGGACCCTTCCTGGGGTTAATGTGCCCCATCCTGGCCCCTTCCTGGGGTTAATGTGTCCCATCCTGGCCCCTTCCTGGGGTTAATGTGTCCCATCATGGCCCTTCCTGGGGTTAATGTGCCCATCCTGGGCCCTTCCTGGGGTTAATGTGTCCCCACCCTTCCTGGATGCCTTCCTTGGGGTTAATGTGTCCCATCCTGGCCCTTCCTGGGTTAATGTGTCCCATCCTGGCCCTTTCCTGGGGTAATGTGCCCCATCCTGGGCCCCTTCCTGGTTATGTGCCCATCCTGGCCCTTCCTGGGGTTAATGTGCCCCATCTGCCCCTTCCTGGATTATTGCCCCATCCTGGGCCCTTCCTGGGTTAATGTGCCCATCCTGGCCCTTCTGGGTACTTGTGCCCATCCTGGCCTTCCCGGGGTTAATGTGCCCATCCTGGCCCCTTCCTGGGGTTAATGTGTCCCATCCTGGCCCCTTCCTGGGTTAATGTGCCCATCCTGGCCCCTTCCTGGGGTTAATGTGTCCCATCCTGGCCCTTTCCTGGGTTAATGTGTCCCATCCTGGGCCCCTTCCTGGGGTTAATGTGCCCCATTCCCTGGGGCCCTTCCTGGTTATGTATTCCCATCCTGGCCCTTCCTGGGGTTAATGTGCCCATCCTGGCCCCTTCCTGGGGTTAATGTGTCCTCCTGGGCCCTTCTGGGGTTATGTTCCCATCCTGGCCTTCTGGTTAATGTGTCCATCCTGGCCCTTCCTGGTTAATGTGTCCATCCTGGCCTTCCTGGGTTAATGTGCCATCTGGCCTTCCTGGGGTAATGTGTCATCCGGCCCTTTCGGGTTAATGTGTCCCTCCTGGCCCTTTCCTGGGTTATGTCCATCCTGGCCCTTTCCTGGGGTAATGTGTCCCATCTGGCCCTTCCTGGGGTTAATGGCCATCTGGCCCCTTGTTTTATTGCCTCTGGCCTTTCTGGGTTAATGTGTCCTCTGGCCCCTTCTGGGTTTAATGTGCCCATCCTGGCCTTCTGGGTTAAGTGTCCCATCCTGGGCCCTTTGGGTTAATGTGTCCATCTGGCCTTTCCTGGGTTAATGGCCATCTGCCCTTCTGGGGTTAATGTGCCCATCCTGGCCTTCCTGGTAATGCCCATCCTGGGCCCTTCCTGGGTTAATGTGCCCCATCTGGCCCCTTCTGGTTAATGCCATCTGGCCTTTCCTGGGTTAATGTGCCCATCCTGGCCTTCCTGGGGTTAATGTGCCCTCCTGGCCCTTCCTGGGGTTAATGTGCCCATCTGGCCTTTGGGGTTAATGGTCCCATCCTGGCCCTCCTGGGGTTAATGTGCCCATCTGGCCCTTCCTGGGTTAATGGCCCTCTGGCCTTCCTTGGGTTAATGTGTCCCTCCTGGCCCTTCTGGGTTAATGTGCCCATCCTGGGCCCTTTCCTGGGGTAATGTGCCCATCCTGGCCCTTTCTGGGTTAATGTGTCCCATCCTGGGCCTTTCTGGGTTAATGTCCCATCCTGGCCCTTCCTGGGTTAATGTGCCCATCCTGGGCCCTTCCTGGTTATGTCCCATCCTGGGCCCTTCCTTGTTAATGTGCCCATCCTGGCCCTTTCCTGGGTTAATTGCCCATCCTGCCCTTCTGGGTAATGTGTCCCATCCTGGCCCCTTCCTGGGTTAATGTGTCCCATCCTGGCCCTTTCCTGGGTAATGTGCCCATCCTGGCCCTTCTGGGTTAAGTCCCATCCTGCCTTCCTGGGTTAAGTGCCCATCCTGGCCCTTCCTGGTTAATTGCCTATCCATCCTGGCCCTTTCCTGGGGTTATGTGTCCCATCCTGGCCCTTTCCTGGTTAATGTGCCCATCCGGCCCTTCCTGGTTAATGTGCCATCCTGGCCCTTTCCTTGGTTAATGTGCCCATCCTGGCCCTTCCTGGGTAATGTGTCCTCCTGCCCTTCCTGGGGTTAATGTGTCCCATCCTGGCCCTTTCCTGGGTTAATGTGTCCCATCCTGGGCCCTTTCCTGGGTTAATGTGTCCCATCCTGGCCCCTTCCTGGGTTAATGTGTCCCATCCTGGCCCTTCCTGGGTTAATGTCCCATCCTGGCCCTTTCCTGGGTTAATGTGTCCATCCTGGCCCCTTCCTGGGTTAATGTGTCCCATCCTGGCCCTTCCTGGGTTAATGTGTCCCATCCTGGCCCCTTCCTGGGTTAATGTGCCCATCCTGGCCCCTTCCTGGGGTTAATGTGTCCCATCCTGGCCCTTCCTGGGTTAATGTGTCCCACCTGGCCCTTCCTGGGTTAATTGCCCCATCCTGGCCCTTTCCTGGGTTAATGTGTCCATCCGGCCCTTCCTGGGGTTTATCTGAATGCCCATCCTGGCCTTTCCTGGTTAATGTGCCATCCTGGCCCCTTCCTGGGTTAATGTGCCCATCCTGGCCCCTTCCTGGGTTAATGTGTCCCATCCTGGCCCCTTCCTGGGTTAATGTTCCCATCCTGGCCCTTCCTGGGTTAATGTGCCCATCCTGGCCCTTCCTGGGTTAATGTCCCATCCTGGCCCTTCCTGGGTTAATGTGTCCCATCTCCTGGCCCCTTCCTGGGGTTAATGTGCCCATTCCTGGGCCCTTTCCTGGGGTTAATGTGCCCATCCTGGCCCTTCCTGGGGTTAATGGCCCATCTGGCCCTTCCTGGGTTAATGTGTCCCATCCTGGCCCCTTCCTGGGGTTAATGTGTCCCATCTGGCCCTTCCTGGGTTAATGTGCCCATCCTGGGCCCTTTCCTGGGTTATGTGTCCCATCCTGGCCCTTCCTGGGTTAATGTGCCCATCCTGGCCCCTTCCTGGGGTTAATGTGTCCCATCCTGGCCCCTTCCTGGGGTTAATGTGTCCCATCCTGGGCCCTTCCTGGGTAATGTGTCCCATCCTGGCCCCTTCCTGGGTTAATGTGCCCCATCCTGGCCCTTTCCTGGGTTAATGTGCCCATCCTGGCCCCTTCCTGGGTTATGTGTCCCATCTGGCCCTTCCTTGGGTTAATGTGCCCATCCTGGCCCTTCCGTGGTTAATTGTCCCATCCTGGGCCCTTCCTGGGTTAATGTGTCCCATCCTGGCCCCTTCCTGGGTTAATGTGTCCCATCCTGGCCCCTTCCTGGGTTAATGTGCCCCATCCTGGCCCCTTCCTGGGTTAATGTGTCCCATCCTGGCCCCTTCCT
>JARQOD010013750.1:0-13939 GCA_033576555.1 Oophaga sylvatica
CCGCTTTTCTAAAGGCCTCATGCACATCCTCACTGGCACAAGCTTCTTGCATGTCTTCGGGTACCTCTATTATACACTTGAAAACCGACCCGTCACCTTCTTGGACAGACTGTTGGACCTCCTCGTCCTGAGCGTTAGTACGGTTTTCCAAGACCTCGATCTCCTTTGTGTGACCATCTGCATGGCACTTCTCCTGCTGGATTTCTTCTCCCGTAGATTTTGGAGCTGGGCACTAGTCTCCTCCTCTATCTTGAGCTCTCGGAGAACTCTATCTCGCTCTTCTGCCAAGCAGCGACACTCCTGCTGATGTTTCTCTTGGGCCTCTCTGAGCACCTCCGTCTCTTTCCATAGAGCCTTGTTCATATTCTTACACGCTGACAGATGATTTCTGAGCTTAGAGACTTCCTTCTCCAGCTCCTCCACTTTGTGCTCAATCATTCGTCTCAGGACCCTTTCCTGCTCGACTGCCTCTTTCACTGTTTCTTTAAACAGCTCTACCTCCTGGTCCTGCTCTCTTTTAGCCAGCACCTGTCGCACCATTACTTCTTTAATTACATTTTCAGATGGGCACTCTTGCCCACGCACACTCTGCGTCTCCAGAGTTCCACCTGTTCCTGCATCCGCAGTTTCCACTGTCTCACGACTCTTAGTAACTTCAGAGAGCTCCAGCTCTGCCTCCGTACCCTGGAGCCTTCATCATACTGAGCCATTTCACCCTTTCCGGGCATTGCAGATGTGGATCTACTACAGGTCTGTTCTACCTCCAGCCCTACCTCTGTGCTGGGATTTGTCAGAGATAACATGGCCTCTTTATCAAGGACAGTAACCTGACCAGTACCTGACCCTGACTCTTCCTCATCATTTCTCTTCTTAGAGGATGTAGCCTGTCCTGCCTTTCCGCGGCCCCTGCGGCGAGAGGAAGATCGGCCATTTTTACTTGGCTCCACCTTACTGCACTCGCTTTCCCTTGCGTTCGAGTCACAGTCTGCATAGGAGTCACTCCCACTCCCCCTGTCATCCTGGAACAGCACGTCCCCACCTAGACAGGTGTCAGACCCCTGTTCTGGAGCTAAACCGTTTCCCACGGTCACACGTCTCGTCACCTCCAAGTCCCCGAGTTGGTCTGACCCGCACTTTCTTCTGGTCACCTGGGGCTCGGGACTATCGCTATTAGGTGTTACCTCCTTTCCACACTTCACACTACAAGGAACCACTACAGTCGCCTGCTGTGATGGCGCTCCCTTAGGGTCATTCCGTCTCTCCTCTGAGCAACCCCACACTACATCAACCTCCCATGCATTTTCAAAAAATACAAAGTCCCGTTCCCTCTCATAGGGGTACAATACGTTCGGTGGTATACCGCCATCTTGATCCTCGACACTTGTGGACATCTCAAGCATCACCCTGTCTACCAAATAGTCCACAGTGAGCCCGTGGATGCAGCCCACCTGGACCTTTTTCTCGGTCAGACAGAGAACTAGCGGAGTTCCTTTCAGAGTCACCTGACTCTTTGAGTCCAACTGTCCAGAGACTCCTTCCCTATGTAACATTACAGTACATACCTGTGGGCTGTTATCAAACGGGAAGTCTATGCCACATGCGGAATACGTATAACACCCACACCGCTGTTTCTCAGATATGTCCACTGAGGAAACCGGTGCCACCCCTTTTTGGGACACCACCCCCTTTTGGGCCACCATCCCAATTTTGGGTTGCCGCCCCCCTTTTGGGACTCCTCCCACTCTAGGGACACCACCCAACACTGGGGTACACATCACAGCTCTTACAGGCCCCAGTCCACACAGTACCCTTAGACAGTGACTTTCACTTAGGGCGTGTACTGGCCCTTTAAGAGTTCGTGTGCCTCGGTTCACACTGTCCTTTTTTCCCACACCAGCTCCTGCTGGTACTGCCACCGCTTCCGTTGCAGCCACCAACAACCAGCACCTTCAGATGCTACTCCTAAGCTTCTGTGGCTGTTACTGCAGCTCCGGCTGCTGCAGAACCTCTTGCTGCAAGTCACTGTAGCTCCTGCTACCATAAGTCTCTGCACGCTGTGCTGTCTTGCCGCTTGTCACCTTCGTGACCCCACGAGTCACAGCCAGCCGCTTGTCACCTTCGTGGACTCCTCCGAGCCACTGCAAACACCTCACACGTGTTCCAGAAGAAGAAAAAAAACACCAAAAAAAAAATAGTTTCTCACTGATTCTTCTCACTGATCCCGACCAGTCTAGCACGGTTGTCAAGACCGTCCCCTGTTGGCGTCAGCCACACAGGTTCCTGGAGACCTCAGCCTCAGAGGTACCCAACAAACACAAAAATACAGTCTTTCTCACTGACCCGTCAGCACACCACAGACTCCTGTCTGTCACTCTTGGCCACAGAGATTTCCGGACACCTCCTCTCTCAGAGAGGCATCCCACAAAGGAAAAAAACAGTCTCACTGACCCGTCAGTACACCACAGACTCCTGTCTGTTACCTGTTGGCCACGCAGGTTTCCGGACACCTCCTCTGAGGTATCCACTCAGCATGCTTTTTGCTTACTTCTCAATGACCCCGGTCACATAACACAGACTCCTGTCTGTCACCACTGCTTAACAGTTTCTTCAGATACCTCTTATCTTCAGAGGCACCACATATAAACATCAACACAGTTTATTCGTGACCACTGGTCACACTCACGGTTTTCACAGACCGTCCGTTCCTCCTCTGGTTCCTGATTCCCAGTCCTGGAACATGTGCTCCTTGGGCCGCTGCCAGCATTCCATCCACCAATTGTAAGGTTTTACTCACTCGGCTGCTTCAGAGGTAATTCAAGAGACACTTTCTTATGCAAAAAGTCTTTAGGTTTATTGCATCATAAACCATTTGGTAACATACAATACACTCTTCAATGCTTCAGCTCCTGCCTGGAGCCTCGCTCTTCAGTCACAGAGACCTCTCTGTAATGTCCCGCCTTGGACACATGGAAGCCTGTCCACACTGGCAGACTCTCACACACTCGCTCACAGGTGCAAAACACACTCCATTACATAGGTGTAACTCCACCCACAGGTGAGGTCAGGAATCACATGGTTATGTCACATGGTCATGACCTCACCACAGGTCCTTCAGCTACACCATTACATGCAGGTTTTATCCCAGGTATTTAGACACAAGCCCCTTGGGTGGGTTTGTAGGTGACTGGACCCGCCCAGCTCTCCTAGTCACCTGGAAGCCTCCCAATATATAGTACAACTCAGCAGTAGATCTGCTGAACCAAAACATATCCAGGCTTCCATCACAGGGCCACCCACCTCTGTGATACATAACGTCCATCCATCACATGCCTCCATGCATATCCCGAGGGCCATACACAGTGCCCCCTAGCTGCATCAGCGGTCATTACACCACATTATGAAAATAAAAAAAACAATAAAAGTACACATATTTAGTATCACCGCATCCGTAACAACCCGCCCTATAAAACTGTTCCACTAGTTAACCCCTTTAGTGAACTCCTTAAAAAAAAGGCAAAAAACAATGGTTTATCATCATTCCACTGAACAAAAAGTGGAATAACACGCGATCAGAAAGACGGATATAAATAAACATGGCATCACTGAAAACGTCATCTTGTCCCGCAAAAAACAAGCTGCCAAATAACTCTATCAGCGAAAAAATAAAAAAGTTATAGCTCGCAGAATAAAGCTTTGCAAAAATAATTATTTTTTATATAAAAAAATTTTTATTGTATAAAAGCACCAAAACATAAAAAAAATACAAATGAGGTATCACTGTAATCGTACTAACCCGAAGAATAAAACTACTTAATCAATTTTACCACACTCAGAACGGTATAAACGCCCCCCCTATGAAATTCATGAATTGCTGGCGTTTGTTCATTCTTCCTCCCAAAAATTGTAATAAAAAGCGATCAAAAAATGTCATGCGCCCAAACATGGTACCAATAAAAATGTCAACTCATCCCGCAAAAAATAAGACCTCATATGACTCTGAAGGCCAAAATATGGTAAAATTATAGCTCTCAAAATGTGATGATGCAAAAACTATTTTTTTCAATAAAAAGCGTTTTTTAGCGTGTGACAGCTGCCAATCACAAAAACCCGCTATAAATAGTAAATCAAACCCCCCTTTATCACCCCCTTAGTTAGGGAAAAATAATAAAATTTAAAAAATATATTTATTTCCATTTTCCCGTTAGGGTTAGGGGTGTGTTAAGGTTAGGTTTGTGGTTAGGGTTATGGTTAGGTTTGGGATTAGGGTTAGGGGTGTGTTAGGGTTATTGTGAAGAAAGCAGATTGTATCTTACTTTCCCAGACAACCATGTTTTTGTAAACCCACAAGAATTGACTTTTTATCTGTATATTGGCTTGTGGATTTAAGTGTTTATGTCTGGTGGGTCAAGAAGACAATCTTGCAAGCTGATATACTACTTAACATCCTGTGTAAGACTGAAAAGCCCGGTCTCACATAGTGATACACCAGCGAACCCGACAACAATCAGGATCGCTGGTGTATCGCTACATGATCGCTGCTGAGCTGCCAAACAGGCAGCTCAGGCAGCGATCAGCACAGCGACACTGCGGGTAACATCACCTAGTTACCCGCAGTGTACGTTGGATACCGGTGCGCTGATGCAGGGAGCTGGTAACCAAGGTACACAGCGGGTTTCCAGGCGCTTCGCGGTGCCTGGAAATCCGCTGTGTACCTTGGTTACCAGCTCCCTGCATCAGGGCGCTGGTATCCAAGGTACACAGCAGGTTTCCAGGCACAGCCCCGCGCCTGGAAACCCGCTGTGTACCTTGGTTACCAGCGGATCGCTGGTCTCCCACCTGTCACACGCAGCGATGCGTGCCTGCCAGCGGGAGACCAGCGATCCAAAAAATGTCCAGGACATTCAGCGACGATCAGCGATACCCGGCAGGGGGGCTGATCGTCGCTGAATGTCACACACAGCGATATCGCTGGGGTGATCGCTGCTGCGTCACAAAACTAGTGACTCAGCAGCGATCTAGCTAGCGAGATCGCTGTGTGAGACGGGGGCTTAATAGTGACTTGTACATAGTGTGTGTTTATCTGTGTTTATTGTAAGCTGATATGCTAATTGTGTATTGTATTCTATAACCAGTTTCTTGACTTCGTAGGTAGATAGGGAAGGCTGTGAGGATAAACTGAAGGACACTGGGTAAATCTAAAAATAGATCACCTGCCTCGGGTATAAAAGAGACTTCTTTCCTTCTGGCTGGTGTCACTCTTGAGGGTCAGCTGAGGGTACTTCGGACCCGGCTGAAAGAACACAGGACTGCTCTTGGTTATCTCCCTACGCTTGTCGTACCTCCTCTCTGTGTGTGTACCACAGGTGGAATATCGACCCTGGGAGCTCTGACATTTCATCTACCATCATCTTGGCGAGACATGGGAAGGGTGAGACCTTGTAATGTGCACCATCTTGGGGTAATTGCTGGGAATGTTCTGTTTGCTATATGGTGTTGTGGTTCAATAAAGCATTGCCACACTGTTTTACCCTAACCCTGCGTTGTCTATGTAGTATGTGCCCACGGGGAGATAGAGCGGGCGTTCAGTGGTATGAGCCCTGGTCCATGCAGTCTTTCTAAAGGCAGCCAGGCCAGCGGACAAGAGAAACCACTGACCCCGTTTCCCCACAGTTATGGTTAGGGTTGGGATTAGGGTTAGGGGTGTGTTGGGGTTAGGGTTGGAGTTAGAATTGGGGGTTTCCACTGTTTAGGCACATCAGGGGCTTCCAAACGTGATATGGTGTCAGTTCTCATTTCCAGCCAATTTTGCGTTGAAAATGTCAAACGGCGCTCCTTCACTTCCGAGCTACCCCCACATATGGGGTATCAGCATACTCAGGCCAAATTGCACAATAACTCTTGAGGTCCAATTTCTTCTGTTACCCTTGGGAAAATAAAAAATTGAGGGCAAAAATATCATTTTTGTGGAAAAAAAAATATAATTTTTTATTTTTATGGCTCTACTTTATAAACTTCTGTGAAGCACTTGGGGGTTCAAAGTTCTCCCCACACATCTAGATAGGTTCCTTGGGGGGTCTAGTTTCCAAAATTGGGTCACTTGTGGGGGTTTCCACTGTTTAGGCACATCAGGGGCTCTCCAAACGCGACATGACACCCGCAGACCGTTCCCTCAAAGTCTGCATTGCAAAACGTCACTACTTCTCTTCCGAGCCCCGACATGAGCCCACACAGTAGTTTTCTCCCACATATAGGGTATCAGCGTACTCGGGACAAATTGGACAACTTTTGGGGTCCAATTTCTCCTATTACCTTTGGGAAAAAAAATTGGGGACTAAAAGATCATGTTTGTGGAAAAAATATGATTTTTTTATTTTCACGCTCGGACATTATAAACCTTAGTGAAACACCTGTGGGTTCAAAGTTCTCACCACACATCTAGATAAGTTCCTTGAGGGTCTAGTTTCCAAAATGGTGTAATTTGTAGGGGGTTTCCACTGTTTAGGCACATCAGGGGCTCTCAAAACGCGACATGGCGTCCAGCCAATTCTGCGTTGAAAAAGTCAAACAGCGCTCCTTCCCTTCGAGTTCTGCCATGCTCCCAAACAGTGGTTTACCCCCACATGTGGGGTATCAGCGTACTCAGGACAAATTGCACAACAACTTTTGGGTTCCAATTTCTCCTGTTACTCTTGGGAAAATAAAAAATTGGGGACTAAAAGATCATGTTTGTGGAAAAAATATGATTTTTTTTATTTTCATGCTCGGGCATTATAAACCTTACTGAAACACCTTGGGGTTCAAAGTTCTCACCACACATCTAGATATGTTCCTTGAGGGGCCTAGTTTCCAAAATGGTGTAATTTGTGGGGGGTTTCCACTGTTTAGGCACATCACGGGCTCTCCAAACGCGACATGGCGTCCAGCCAATTCTGCATTGAAAAAGTCAAACGGCGCTCCTTCCCTTCCGAGCTCTGCCATGCATCCAAACAGTGTTTTACCCCCACATATGGGGTGTCAGCGTACTCAGGACAAATTGCACAACAACTTTTGGGTTCCAATTTCTCCTGTTACCCTTGAGAAAATAAAAAATTGGGGACTAAAAGATCATGTTTGTGGAAAAAATATGATTTTTTATTTTCATGCTCGGGCATTATAAACTTGTGTGAAGCACTTGGGGGTTCAAAGTGCTCACCGAAGATAAGTTCCTTAGGGGGTCTAGTTTCCAAAATGGGGTCACTTGTGGGGTTTCCACTGTTTAGGCACATCAGGGGCTCTGCAAACTGAACATGACACCCATCAAAGTCTGCATTACAAAATGTCATTACTACTTTTCCGAGCCCTGCCATGAGCCCAAATAGTTTCCCCCCCCCCACATATGGGGTATCAGCGTACTCAGGACAAATTGTACAACAACTTTTCGAGTCCAATTTCCTTGGGAAAAATCATTTTTGTGGAATTTTTATTTTTTTCACACCCAGGCATTATAAGCTTTAGTGAAACACTTGGGGGTTGAAAGTGCTCACAACAGATCTAGATAAGTTCCTATGGGGACTAGTTTCCAAAATGGTGTCACTTTTGGGGGTTTCCACTGTTTAGGCACATCAGGGGCTCTCCAAACGTGACATGGCGTCCAATTTCAATTCCAGTCAATTTTGGTTTGAAAAAGTCAAACAGCGCTCCATCCCTTCCGAGCCCTGCCGTACACCCAGACAGTGGTTTCCCCCACATATGGGGTATTGGCGTACTCAGGAGAAATTGCACAACTTTATCTGTCTATTTTCTCCTTTTACCCTTGTGAAAATAAAAAAATTGTTTGTAAAAGATCATTTTTGTGACTAAAAAGTTAAATGTTCATTATTTCCTTCCACGTTGCTTCAGCTCCTGTGAAGCATCTGAAGGGTTACTAAACTTCTTGAATGTGGTTTTGAGTACCTTGATGTCATGGGTGCATCGCCACGAAGATCGTCGCGATTGCACATTCTGACTTCTCGCAGCTGAGTTGCTGTTTCTTTGTGTTTGGTAATGAGGGAGTTAATTTTACCTAGCTCTTTGCTAAGACTAGGTCCAGCCTCGCCCGGCTGCTTTTGATTATGTTCTAATTAGCTTCCTTTATATTCCTGCCAGTCTATGTGTTAGATGCCGGTGAAAGCATTCATACAGACTGCAGATAGGATCGGTTCTGAGAAGACTTAAGCTAAGAGCTCTTTTGTTGTTTCTCCTCACCTTGCTTATAGTTTATCTCCTAGACCTTTGGTGTTCCCTCTGTGTTTTAATGTTGTATGCAAGACAGTATTTACTTTATCCCCTGTCTGTCTCGTTTGTCTATACTGTTTGTTAACCTTTACCTGTCCATTCCCTATGGTGGTAATCAGGGTCCTTCTAAGGACTAGATTACAGTGGTCAGGGATTTATAGGAGACAGGGTTTACGCTGGTGGCCTGGACCTCTGTACCATTAACAGTACCTCCAGGTAGAGGGACTAGTCAGGACCCCAGTTTAGGGTCAGCATAGACCCCAGTCCACCTCTAGCCAGAGACAGCGTGAAAAGGATTCAGTATTGACCCACAGGATATTATGTCAGGTAATACTATGCTATATATACATGTTAATGTTACCTATTTATATGTTATATAGAATGTTGTCCCACTTGATAGATTACTGACATTATATATTTATACATCTGCTAGACAGCGTGACATTTTCACCGGCCACACTATAGATTCTCCCCAGCTACCATGGATCCAGTAGCCCAGCTTGCCCTGCAGTTGCAGAAATTGTCCATGGAGTTTACGGACATTAAGTCCAAGGTTTTGTCCCCCCCGGAGCAAACCAGATCTGAACCTAAGGTTGCTCTCCCGGACAGGTTCACTGGTGGGCGGGACAAATTTTTTACCTTGCGGGAGGCATGTAAATTGTACTTTCGGCTACGGCCTCGGTCATCGGGGAGTGAGGAGCAGAGGGTGGGAATTGTCATCTCGCTCTTACAAGGGGACCCTCAATCCTGGGCGTTCTCTCTTCCTCCGGGCTCCCCGGCCCTCCAGTCAGTAGATCGATTTTTTGCTGCCCTGGGGCTGGTGTATGATGACCCGGATCGGGTCTCCCTTGCTGAAACGAAGTTACGTAGGATACAGCAGGGAGATCGTCCGGCGGGGGAATTTTCTTCTGAGTTCCGTAGATGGGCCACAGATACTCAGTGGAATGACCCAGCTCTTAGGAGCCAGTTTTGTCAAGGGTTATCTGACAAATTAAAAGATGTTTTGGCTCAGTATGATTCTCCTCCGTCACTGGAGGCTGCTATGGCCCTTGCTATTCATATTGATAGACGGCTTCGGGGGAGGTGCGAGGTAACTCCGCCCCCTGTTATTACTCCACCCACTACTAAAGTCCCTTATATGGAGGTTCCCCTGGTCTGTTCTGAGGAACCTATGCAGTTGGGTGGGACATCATTTTGTAGGAGGGAATCGGCGGTGCGCCGCAAGACAAGAAGGTGTTTCTTCTGCGGGAGAGAGGGACATTTTGTTGGGGGGTGTCCCTCCCGTGCCTCATTGAGCAAAAAAGTCACCGAAAAACTGTTAATCCCAGGTTGTGTGGTGGACGACAACCTGGGAGTAGGTATTTCGTCCCCAGGTCCGTCTCAATTTCTCGTGCCTGCGGAGGTGGTGGTTGGTGCGAGAGTTGAGAGGATTTCTGTTCTTCTTGATAGTGGGTCTGGGGCTAATATGGTGGACGCTCGATTTGCCCAGGTGCAAGGTATGCAACTGAGTGTATTGGCCAAACCGATCCCTATACTTTCTATTGACGCCAGACCTCTCGGTCAAGGTAGTTTTGTACAAGCTGTTCATAACATAGGCCTTCGAGTAGGGGCAATACATAAAGAACAGTTGTCTTGTTATGTGTTGGAGGGTCTTCCTACACCTATTGTGTTGGGACTTCCTTGGTTGGCTAAACATAACCCAGTGATTGATTGGCAATCCAGAAAGATAAGCCAGTGGGGTGAATTTTGCAAGAATAACTGCATGAACACGGTCATCGGTGCGGTCGTGCCTAGGACTTTGCCTCCTTTTCTGGAGGACTTTGGGGAGATGTTCTCAGAGGAGGGGTGTCAAGAGTTACCTCCTCATCGCACGTATGACTGCTCAATAAAATTGCTTCCTGATGCCTTATCTTGTAGTTTCCCAGGGGCCGGAAAGATGGATGGCTCGGTTCCTATCCTGCAGGAGGGAGTGGTGGTGTCGGCTGTGTGCTCTGAGCTTGAGGAGGAGGTGTTGGAGGCTCAGGGGGATGCCCCTGTAGGACCTCCAGGGAAACTGTTTGTTCCTAATCAGTTAAGACAAAAAGTTATCGAGGCACATCATAGTTCTGCTTTAGCAGGACATCCAGGGAGTAAAGCAACTGTGGATCTCCTTTCTCGCCGGTTTTGGTGGCCTAACTTAAATAAAGAGGTAATAACTTTTGTCGCGTCCTGTGGAGTTTGTGCTCGCTCTAAGACCCCACATACCCGTCCATCTGGGGTTCCTGAGGAGGAACGATTCTCGTCGTCACTTGCTTCAGTTTGGAGAGGAGTGCTGAATGGTCTGAGTGCTATGGGGAACCGTTACAAGCGGAGGTCTGATAGGAGGAGAGTGTCTGGTCCGGACCTAGGTGTGAACGATCTGGTGTGGTTGTCTACCAAGGATATAAAACTCAAGGTTCCCTCCTGGAAACTGGGTCCCAGGTTCATCGGTCCATACAGGATCAGTTCTATAATTAATCCTGTGGCATTTCGTCTGGACCTCCCTCCTACGTTTAAAATCCATAATGTATTCCACAAATCGTTGCTTAAGAGGTACGTGGCGCCAGTTATACCGTCACTTCTACCTCCTCCTCCAGTGGTGGTCAATGGTAACTTAGAATTTCAAGTGTTGAAGATCATTGACTCACGTCTGAATCGCCGGTCCCTTCAGTATTTGGTTCATTGGAAGGGATATGGTCCTGAGGAGAGGACGTGGGTCTCTGCGTCTGAGATTAACGCAGATCGATTGGTTCGGACCTTCCACACGACTTACCCGGACAGACCTGGCCCTGAGGGTCCGGAGGCCCCTCGTAGAAGGGGGGTACTGTCATGGGTGCATCGCCACGAAGATCGTCGCGATTGCACATTCTGACTTCTCGCAGCTGAGTTGCTGTTTCTTTGTGTTTGGTAATGAGGGAGTTAATTTCACCTAGCTCTTTGCTAAGATTAGGTCCAGCCTCGCCCGGCTGCTTTTGATTATGTTCTAATTAGCTTCCTTTATATTCCTGCCAGTCTATGTGTTAGATGCCGGTGAAAGCATTCATACAGACTGCAGATAGGATCGGTTCTGAGAAGACTTAAGCTAAGAGCTCTTTTGTTGTTTCTCCTCACCTTGCTTATAGTTTATCTCCTAGACCTTTGGTGTTCCCTCTGTGTTTTAATGTTGTATGCAAGACAGTATTTACTTTATCCCCTGTCTGTCTCGTTTGTCTATACTGTTTGTTAACCTTTACCTGTCCATTCCCTATGGTGGTAATCAGGGTCCTTCTAAGGACTAGATTACAGTGGTCAGGGATTTATAGGAGACAGGGTTTACGCTGGTGGCCTGGACCTCTGTACCATTAACAGTACCTCCAGAGAGGGACTATCAGGACCCCAGTTTTGGGGCAGCAAAACCCCGGTCCCCTCAGCCAGAGCAGCGGAAAAGGAATTTAGTATTGACCCACAGGATATTTTGTCAGTAATACTACTATATTACATTTATGTTACCTATTTTTATGTTTTTATAAAAATTTGTCCCATTATAGATTTCTGACATTATATTTTAACATCTGCTAACAGCGTGACATTTTAGGGGGGCACTTTTTAGAATGGGGCACTTTTGGGATATTCCGCCATATAGCCTCTCAAGTGACTTCAAATGTGAGGTCGCCCTAAAAAAAAATGGTTTTGTAATTTTTGTTTTAAAAATGAGAAATCCTGGTCAACTTTTAACCCTTTTTAACTTCCTAACAAAAAAAAAATTTTGGTTCCAAAATTTGCTTGTAAAGTGACAGTGGGAAATGTTATTTAGTAACTTTTGTGTACACATTTCTGTGTTTTAAAAGCTAAAAATTAAAGTTTGAAAATTGCAAAATTTTAAAATTTTGTCAATTTTTCCCTTTTTTTCATAAAAAAACGAAAATTTATCTAAGAAATTTTTCCCAACATGAAGTACAATATGTCTCAAAAAAACTTTCTCAGAACGCGAAGATTCCTTGAAGAGTTCCAGATTATAACCTCATAAAGAACGTGGTCAAATTTGTAAAAAATTGGCCCAGTCATTTAACCTGCAAACGCCCTCGGAGAAAAACACATTAGCGGGGATTTCTCTGATACGGTAAACCTTGACTTTTGGTAGAGCGGCTTAGATACATTTTTGCAAAAAACATCAACCAAATACTCTGTTTTTATCATCTTTTACTACACTTCCCTGTTTCTGTTACTTTTTTACAACAGAAAAATTTTTTTTTTTTTGTTTTAGTGTGCTTTTCTATGTTATAATCCTTGATAGACTGGAATCTGGGGACTTTTTTAAATGGGGCCAATTGTTTTAAAAAGTTTTTTTACTATTTAAACTGGGTCATCCGTGAGCCCGGGAGGGTATTCCGAGTACCTGAAGGTTTTTAAGGATTTTTTTTTTCGAAAAGGAACCCGGGTCTTACCACCCCCCCCCTTTTGACTTTATTAAAATCTGGTTCCAGGGCAAAATTCCCCAAAGCCCCCGTCTGTAAAAAACCTCTCGGCCCGAGCAACAGCTTTTGAAGGAGTATATTTCTGAAAACCCTATGAAAAGGCCCATCCATTCATCTGTCTCCCCTTTGGCGCTGATTTTTTTTGTGGAGGTGGTTTGGGCCCCTTTTGGTTTTTTTTAAAAAGAAAAAAAAACCCCCCCCCCTTCCCCAAATTTTCCCCTTTTTCCAATGGTTTTTTTGATAAATTAAAACCCCCTAAATTTCCGTTATGCCCCCCCCTTTTTAAAAAAAAAAATGGGGGTTATTACCGTAAAACCGGGGAAAAAAACTGCCCTTTTGCCTTTTCCCCCCCCCCCTTTCTCCCCCCTACCCTTTTCCCCCCCCTTTCCCTGTCTCCCCCCCCCCTCTCCGCCCCCTTGGCCCCCCTTTTTCCCCTCCTCCCTGGCCCCCCTCCTCTCCCCCCGTCCCCTTTTTTCCCCCCTCCCCCTTTTCCCCCCCCCCCTTTCCCCCCCCTGTTCCCCTCCCCCCCCCCCCCCCCGCCCACCCCCCGCCCCTTTTCCCCCCCCTCCCCCCCTCCCCCCCTCCACCCCCCCCCCCCCCCTCCACCCCCCCCCCCCCCTTCTCCCCCCCCGCCGTCCCCCCCAAACCCCCCCCCTGGCCCCCCCCCGCCCCCCCCCCCCCCCCCCCCTCCCCCCCCCCCGAGCTTTTCCCCCAAACTTTCCCCCCCCCCTGGGAGTCCCCCCCGCCTTTACCCGACCCGGCGGAACCACCCCTCGGGGCGGGGAAACCCCCCCCCCAAAACCGCACAGGGGGGGGGGGGGAAAAACCCCCCCGGCCCCCGCCCCACCCCCCCCCCCGGGCCCCTTCCCCCGGGCCCTTTTCCCGAAAAAGGGGGCCGGCAACCGGCCCCCCCCGGGGCGGGCCCCGGGGGGGGAAAACCCACCTTTTTAAAGGGGTTTTTCCCTTTTCCACTTTTCCCCCCCCCGGGGGGCCCCATTCCCGGGGGGCCCGGGGGTCCCAAATATTTCTTGTTTTTAAAAAGGGGGCCCCCCCGACCGCAAAAAATTTTAGCCCGGTTTAAAAAACCCCCTCGGGGGCCCGGGGGGCCCCCCCGCCCCCACCCGGCGGGGGGGCGAAAAACCCCCCCCCCGATTTTTCGGGCCCCCGGGCCCGGCCCCTTCCAAAAATTTTTTCCACGCGGGGCCCACCCTTCG